>JBCNJP010000001.1:4302-21302 GCA_039602395.1 Deinandra increscens subsp. villosa
CGCACTCAGAAAAAATGGAAGCTGTCTTGGCTGAACAAACTAATAAAATTCTTAAACTTTATTCTATCGCATCAAGTAAGGACGTTAAATTTATTCAAGAAAATGGGGGTTTAGAACTATCAATTCCCTCTAGCATGAGTAATGAGGTAGCAGAAAAACTTTCTAAGGAGGTAGGAGCCTTAGACAGATCATTACATAATAAATTTGCTGAATATAATAACTTAAGTCGTAAAGATATAAGATTATATGACTCTAACGGAACTTCTATTAATGAGGGGATATATTCAAATAATAAACAAATGTATAAAGATTTGTTTCAGTCAAAAAAATAAAAAAAAAAATAGGTACATTGAAATTGGTAGACAGGTTCCGCTTAGGACGGTATCGTTTTATAACTGTGGAAGTTCAAATCTTTTACTTTGTTAATTCTTCTTTTTTCTTTTTTAATTTTTTTAGTTTTTCTTCTTGATTTTTTTTTTTCTTTCTTTCTTTCATTATAAAAATTTATTATTGTTTAAAGGACTATGTAATAAAAACCTCTAGTTATGGTTCGAGCTCTAGTTCTAGTTAAAGCTCTAGTTTTTCAAACAGCTCTGGACATAATACGGGATCTGTAGGTAATTATACTAGTCCTGGTTCGAGTAACAAGATTCCCATATATAGTTATAATGGTAAAAGAGGTAGCAAGGTAGATATTAAGTTATGGTGAGATGGCTTAATTATTTGGGAAGGGGAAACTAGTGAAAACTAAAGGTTAATATATAATCCTAGTAATCCCTTTTTGCGTATAATGAATACGTCTATTACAGCTGGACCATCCATAAATAAAGGTCCTTGCGGCGATATAAAAAAGTTTACTACTCATATTAGTAATGTTATATCTATGTCTTCTGTAGACAAAAGTAAATAATTAAAGGTAATGATGGAATTGGTAGACATGAATAGCTTAGGACTATTTGATTTTTAAATCTTATCCGTTCAAGTCGGATTTACCTTAGAGGTAACCTTTATGCCTTATAAAATAGAGGAGGAATATGGAGTACGTATATTCAACCGGACAGGTTTATATTAATCATGTAAAAGCCCGTTGTCCAGGGAAATAAGTCAGGGTGGCCATATACTGCTGTTTACGGTTGTGCGGGGGGACAGCTAAAAAAAAATATGTTGTGGACTAATCGGTAAGTCATAAATTTTTGGTATTTACTATTGAGTGTTCGAATCACTCCAACATAAGCAACGATAGATTTATTTTTAATAGCTAGGCGCAAAACATAGCGCTTTGCTTTTGTTTCGTTAGTGACTGTTATGAGATAATAATTATGTAAAAAAAGGTGGATGTAGTTCAATAGGTAGAGCAGCTGTATGTGGCACAGTAAGTTCCCAGTTCAAGTCTGGGTATCCTCCCTTAAAGTATTTTTGTTTTAGCTCTATAAAACTTTTTTTTCCTAGTATTTACCATAGTCGACGTCAGAAAAAAAATAAAGCAAAGCGTTTTTTAGCGCTAAAGAGTAATTTACTTTTAATAAAGTTTCAAAAAAAACAAACAAAACAAAAAAAGCCCGAGTAGTTCAACAGGTTAGAACGTTAATTTCATGCATTAAGAATGAGAATTCGAATTTCTCCTCTGGCTAATGACAATATATACATTAAACATTATACATTTCAAATGCCTGAATATTAGATATTCAGGGACAAATCTAAAAAGGCTTGGCCTAATAAGAAAACAATACTACTCTGCTTCTAACGGCATACTAGTATATGATAACGTTCTTAAAGCTAAGCGAGAAATATTACAAGCCACTAGAAATAAGTCTGGGGTCTATAGGTGAAGTAATAAAGTAAGCGGTAAAAGTTATATTGGAAGTTCTGTTAACTTAAACGCTCGTTTATCCCATTATTTATCATCTCATTTTTTAGCTAAAAAATATTAATATCTAAAAGTGCGATTTATAATGCTCTATTGACTTATAATTACGAAAACTTTAGTTTGGAAATATTAGAATATTGTGATAGATCTATTGTTATAAATAGAGAACAATATTACCTAGATAAGTATGAGCCTGAGTATAATATACTTACTAAAGCAGGTTCCAGTTTAGGATTTAAGCATTCTGAACAAACATTATCCATGTTTAGATCACGTAAATTTAGTGGTGAAGCCTTATCTAGCGCTTTGCGTTAAAAAAAGCCAAAGTCGGTGCAACTTTGTCCCCTTTAGCTAAAGCCAATAGATTATTAAAAAAATCTCTCATGTTATTACGATTAAAGATATCGATACAGATAAAACAAAGGAATATAATTACATTCGTGCTGCGGCCAGAGAATTACATGTAAGTCATTCAACATTACTAAATTATATGGACAAAGATAAATTATTTAAGGCTAGGTTTATAATTAAAGGAAAAATAATAAACAGTGCCTTATGGTCTTTTTACTTATCTTTTTAACGCAGTGCCTTGCTTTTCTAAGAAAAGAAAAGGTTTATACAGCTAAAAAAAAAATTAATTAGAAATACTGTGAAAAAAAAAAAAACACAAATTTTCTTGTCTAAAGCAAAACACAGCGCTTCGTTTTAGCTTTGCTACTAAGTCTTGTTCTATATATTTAATTAATTAATTTTTTTTTTTAAGTCAGTCATTTTACAAAATCTTGTTTTTCTTCTAATTATTAGTAATAAATAGTGTAAATCTTACGTCTTATGATACTTTTTATCGCAAAAACGCTGTTTTATGCTTATTTTTTCTTATAAAACTTAATTAAGGTTTAACAAACTTTTTTTCTTAGTCAAAATTATTCCTTTTTTATTTTTATTATTATAAATTTTTATTTACACATGTTATATATACCAACATTTATTTCTATTATAGAAGTTCTATTAGTTACTGTGCCTGTATTACTTACTGTTGCTTTTGTTACTGTTGCTGAAAGAAAAACCATGGCAAGTATGCAAAGAAGATTAGGTCCCAATGTAGTAGGGTATTATGGATTACTACAAGCATTTGCCGATGCGCTTAAGCTTTTATTAAAAGAGTACGTATCACCTACCCAAGCTAACCTAGTCTTATTTTTCTTAGGTCCTGTTATAACTCTTATTTTCTCATTATTAGGTTATGCTGTAATACCTTATGGTCCTGGGTTAGCTATATGAGACTTTGATCTAGGTATATTATATATGTTAGCAGTTTCTTCATTAGCTACTTATGGTATACTATTAGCAGGATGATCTGCGAATTCTAAGTATGCTTTTTTAGGGTCACTTAGAAGTACAGCACAACTAATAAGTTATGAATTGATATTGAGTTCAGCTATATTACTTGTTATACTATTAACAGGTAGTTTAAATTTAACTGTTAATATAGAAGCTCAAAGATCTATATGATTTATAGTGCCATTATTTCCCGTTTTTATTATATTCTTTATAGGTTCTGTAGCAGAAACTAACAGAGCTCCATTTGATTTAGCTGAAGCAGAATCTGAGTTAGTTAGTGGGTTTATGACAGAACACGCTGCAGTTGTATTTGTATTCTTCTTCTTAGCCGAATACGGTAGTATTGTACTTATCTGTATATTAACTACTATATTATTTTTAGGTGGTTATCTATTTAATTTTTCATTATTATTGTCTTTATTACAAGGAATAGATTACGATGGTTCAATTATTAGCCAACTAGAAATTTTTTCTAGCCCATTAATTGAAGGACTTATTTCTGGTTTAACTTTAGGTATTAAATCATGTCTTATGGTTTTTGTTTTTATATGAGTAAGAGCATCTTTCCCTAGAATACGTTTTGACCAGTTAATGTTATTCTCTTGAACTATTTTATTACCGATAGTTATAGCTTTCATTGTAGTTGTACCTTGTATAATTTACAGTTTTGATATAATACCTAGTAACGTAGCTTTATTTTAATGATAAGATACCTTTAAAGATATTTAATACTATTATACCTGTTATAATAAAGTAAAAAAAAAAGCTTATGAAAAAAAAAAAATAAATTCTCTGAATACCAAAACTTACTTAAAAAAGACGCTAGACTGTACGATTCACAATTAGCTCCTGCATATAATGACATGTGTAGTATTAATCAGAAGCAATACAAAGACTTATTTGAAACAGAAGAAAAAAAAAATAAAAAAAAAAACTTTTTTTTTTCTTTTTAGTTTATCTACACATTGGAAGAGGTTTCAGTCTTAATTACGCTACTTTATATTATTTACTTTACACTTTGTATTTCCAAACGAAAACAATAAGAAAAAAAAAAAGTTATATAAACTCTTATATTAGTAATATATTTATATATACTAAAAGAATAACAGGTTAGGAGCTATTGTTGTAACAATTAAGTTTACAGAAAATAAATAAACTTTAGAATAAAGTTAGTAAGAAAAAAAGATTCGTATAATTAATATAGTAATAGGTAGGTATTTATTTTAATGTGTCGCAGCGCTAAAGAGCGCTTTGCTTTAAAACTTTTTCTAAATAAAGTTTTATAACGCTGAACTTAAAGGAATTAGCTCAATTGGTTGAGCAACCGTTTTACACACGGAAGGTTAGGTGTTCGAGTCACCTATTCCTTACACGCTTGAATTTTTATTTATTATATAATTACATAAGCAAACGGTTTAGCTGAAAATGGTGTAACTGGTATAAACACACTTAATTACCCTCATATCTTTGATTTACAAGATATTCGTCTTATGCACGATATTCACAATATGTTTATGTATATAGCTAATAATACACCTAACATTATAAGTGAAAGAAATAAATAAAGAAAGAAAGAAAGAAAGAAAGAAAAAAATAAAGAAAGAAATAAAGAAAGAAAGAAAAAGCGTAGACTCGCTAAAATACGTCATATTAGTTATAAACATTTTTATAACCTTACTAACCAATTTACCCTGTTTACATCACGAAGTATATGAGAAGTATAAATTTGGTATCTTTCAGGTAAATTTATTCGTCGCAAAGCGCTTTATTTATTAATTAATGTTACTTATCTTATTGCTTTTAATACCTTTAATGGGTGTATTTCTTATATCCACTACCACATATAACGATAACTATGAAAATAATGACAGAGTATCAAGTTTAAAACAAACTAAAGTAATAGCTTTAACTACATCTATAATAAACTTTTTTGTTTCTTTGATAGTGTTTATGTTATTTAACTTTAGTAACAATCAATTTCAATTTGTACAAGAATATCATAAAATCAATAGTTTTGACTTCTACTTAGGAGTGGACGGCCTATCTATATATTTCGTTCTTTTAACTACAATGATAATGCCTATATCGCTTTTATCTAATTGAAATTCCATATCAGAAAACGTTAAGTCTTACGTAATAATAATATTACTATTAGAAACATTATTATTAGCAGTGTTTTTAGTATTAGATATATTACTTTTCTATATTTTCTTTGAAAGTATACTACCTCCTTTATTTATATTAATAGGTTTATTTGGTTCTAGCAATAGAGTTAGAGCTAGTTTCTACTTATTTTTATATACATTATTGGGTTCTTTATTTTTATTATTATCTATACTAACAATGTCTTCAATAATGGGAACTACTGATTTTGATGCTTTATACAAAACAAATTTTAACTTTACTACTCAATTATTCTTATTTTATGGTATATTTATAGCTTTTGCTGTAAAAACACCTACTATATTTTTAAATACCTGACTTTTAAAGGCTCACGTTGAATCACCTTTGGGTGGAAGTATTATATTGGCAGCTATTGTATTGAAACTTAGTCTGTATGGTATTTTAAGATTAATATTACCTTTACTTCCTAAAGCCTACATCTATTTTACATCCGTAATATACGTAATAGGTGTTATAACTATAATATACGCTAGTTTTAGTACTTTAAGAACAATAGACGTTAAAGAACTAATTGCTTATAGTTCTGTATCACATGCCGCAGTTTATCTACTAGGTGTATTTAGTAATTCAGTACAAGGTATAGAAGGTGCTATTACACTTGGATTAGCTCACGGTTTTGTATCATCTGGTCTATTTATATGTGCTGGAGGTATCTTATACGACAGATCATCTACTAGATTAATTACTTTTTATAGAGGTATAGCACAAGTTATGCCTTTATTTTCTGTATTGTTTTTCATACTTTGTCTAGGTAATGCTGGAACACCTTTAACTGTTAATTTTGTTGGTGAATTTATGAGTTTATATGGAACATTTGAAAGATTGCCTTTATTAGGTGCATTCGCTAGTTCTTCAATCGTATTAAGTGCAGCATACACTATGTATATGTTCAATAGAATAGCATTTGCAGGATCATACTCAAGATTCTTTAAATTTAACATTCCCGACTTAAATAAGAGAGAATTTGTTATATTATTAACATTAGTCGCATTTACAGTAGTATTAGGTGTATATCCTGCTCCTATATTAGATGGTTTACACTACTCTGTTTCTCTACTTATATACCATGCTTAAAAAAAAAAGTTATATATTCATTACTTATGTGATTCCTTATCTTAGTAATAAGGAAAGACCCGCTCTTACATACTTGATGAAAAAAAAAAAAATCCGTAATTGAGATCATACTTATTACAAAGCGTCGGTGTTTACAGCGCAGCGCTTTGCCACACACGTTTTATTTCTCTTATGTGCTATCCTTATATTTATGTGCTATCCTTATATTTATGTGTAATAATTTGTATATTTTAGTAAGACATTATGCCCTGTGGCGTTATGTGTTATAATCTGTACAATTTAGTAAGACATTATGCCCTATGGCATAGGTTTAATTTACATTCTTATTATACTTTAAGTAGGTTTTTTTTCAAACAGGTTTAATACACTTTAGATACACTTTAAATAATATAATAGTTTATAATAATTTTTAATAAAATGAGAATTTTTAAAAGTCACCCTTTAATGAGTTTACTTAATGGATACTTAGTTGATTCACCTCAACCTTCAAATATTAGTTACTTATGAAATTTCGGTTCATTACTTGGTTTTTGTTTAGTTATACAAATTGTTACAGGTGTTACACTAGCAATGCATTACAATCCTAGTGTTTTAGAAGCATTCAATTCAGTTGAACATATTATGAGAGACGTTAATAACGGATGATTAATACGTTACTTACACGCTAATACTGCTTCAGCATTTTTCTTTTTAGTTTATCTACACATCGGAAGAGGTTTATACTACGGATCTTACAGAGCTCCTAGAACATTAGTATGAACTATTGGTGTTGTTATCTTTATATTAATGATGGCTACTGCCTTTTTAGGATATGTTTTACCATATGGTCAAATGAGTTTATGAGGTGCTACAGTTATTACTAACCTTATGAGTGCAATTCCATGAGTAGGACAAGATGTAGTTGAATTTATTTGAGGAGGTTTCAGTGTTAATAACGCTACTTTAAATAGATTCTTTGCTTTACACTTTGTATTACCATTTGTATTAGCTGCATTAGCATTAATGCATTTAATTGCATTACACGATAGCGCAGGATCAGGTAATCCTCTGGGTGTTTCTGGTAATTACGATAGATTACCTTTTGCTCCATACTTCATATTTAAGGATTTAATTACTATATTCTTATTTATCGTTGTACTATCAGTGTTTGTTTTCTTTATGCCTAATGTTTTAGGTGATAGTGATAATTATATTATGGCTAACCCAATGCAAACTCCACCTGCTATAGTACCTGAATGATATCTATTACCATTCTATGCTATATTAAGATCTATACCTAATAAATTATTAGGAGTTATATCTATGTTTGCTGCAATATTAATATTATTAGTTATGCCCTTCACAGATCTAGGTAGAAGTAGAGGTTTACAATTTAGACCTTTAAGTAAAATAGCTTTCTTTATCTTTGTAGCTAACTTTTTAATATTAATGCAAATAGGAGCTAAACACGTTGAAACACCATTTATAGAATTCGGTCAAATAAGTACTGTATTATATTTTTCACATTTTTTAATAATAGTTCCATTAGTTAGTTTACTTGAAAACACTCTTGTAGAAATTCACACTAGCCCTAAATAATTACCCGCCCTTATGCTACAAGGAATAGATTTTTTATATTCTTTAAGATTTATTTTAGTAATATATATAATTATTTAAATTACTTACGTATAAGAGTTTTTATTTTACTACGTTAGGGGTTTTTCTTGTTATACATTGGGTTATTTATATCCTTTAATCTTGTTATGATTAACTTTTCGGAGCCTGTGTACGCTATGGAACCAGAAGAAATTACCTCGGACGATGAAGAAATTTTTTCCGTTAGCCATTTGGATCCAAATAGCAAAGAGTATAAAGATATGATAAAGGTTCAAGATGAACTGCTTGCTTTAACTGATATAAAAAAGTGCTCAGGCTGCATATGACAAAGTTTTTAATAGTAAAGGTACTATGGGGAAGGATGAATACGATGTAAAGTTAGCTGAAGCTCAACTGGCTTTAGATAAAAACCTAAGTGCGTTCGAAGCAGCCAGTTATCGCCACAAAGAGGCGCATGAGGCTATCGTACAGTATTCTTCTTCTAAAAGAAAATAATCTTTTAACAGAGTAAAAAAAAAAAAAAAAAATTATTTTTTTTATCGCTCGCAAAACGCCAAATACTAGGCAAAAAAAAAAGTATTTAAGCAACTTTAATGTTAATTTCTTTATTAATTTCTTTATTAGTTTCAAACGCCGTTACTTTAAGACGGGACAAATCAATATTATTTTCTAGAATAGTTATAACTGGTTTACTTTTTGCCAGTTTCTTAGCTTTAAACAATTTATTTACTAAAGCACTGGAAAAAGGTATAGGTGTATATGGTGGATTATTTAATGTTACAACATTTACACAATCTTTCAACATATTTATATTCTTAATTAGTGCTGTTATACTGGTATTAACTGCTTTTTATCCTAGAAAAGTCTTTATAAAAGAACAATCATCTCTTTATAACTTGTTAACTAGTAAATTAACATATAATAAAAACTCTATTTCAAACAAAACAGCAGAACAGTTTCGTATAATAGAATACGCACTTATAATAGTATTTATATTATGTGGAGCGGTATTTTTAATGAGTACAGCAGACTTAATTTCTGTATTCTTGTCTATAGAGTTACAAAGTTATGGTTTATACATACTGTCTACTTTATATAGAGATTCAGAATCAGCCACTGCTAGTGGGTTAACTTATTTCTTATTAGGAGGATTATCATCTTGTTTTATCTTATTAGGTTCAGCATTACTATACGTTAACTCTGGTACTACTAACTTAGACAATATATATGTGATAAGCAGTATAAGTGAAATAGAGGACTTAAATACTCTTACATACTGATACCAACCATATTATCTACACTTATCTTTAATTATATTATCAGTGGGATTCTTATTCAAAGTAAGTGCTGCTCCTTTCCACTTTTGATCTCCGGATGTTTATGATGGAATACCTACAATAGTAACTACTTATGTAGCTATAGTGGCTAAAATATCTATATTTGCTTTTTTCTTAGAATTAGTTTTCTACACAGAGTATTCTTACTTAAATTTCTCTTGAAAAAATATATTATTGTTAAGTAGTTTATTTTCTTTAGTTATAGGTTCTGTTTTAGGTCTAACTCAATTTAGAATAAAAAGACTATTTGCGTATAGTACTATTAGCCATGTAGGGTTTATACTATTGGCCTTAACTATAAATAAAGCCGAATCTATACAAGCATATATATTCTATATATTACAATACTCTATATCAAATTTAAACGCATTTATTATATTAGTAACTATAGGATATACTTTATATTTACATGTATATAAAGATAAAGAGTACAAGAATTTACTTGATGTTAATAATTCACCTATACAGCTTATTAATCAGATAAAAGGTTACTTTTACATTAATCCATATATAGCTATAAGTTTAGCCATTACCTTATTCTCATTTGTAGGAGTTCCTCCTCTAATAGGATTCTTTGCTAAACAGATGGTTTTAAGTGCTGCATTAGATAACGGTTATGTATTTATGACTCTAGTAGCCATATTAACTAGTGTTATTGGAGCAGGTTATTATCTTAGTTTAATAAAACAAATTTTCTTTTTCAAACACGATTACAAAATAAACCCTTCAGTTAAGAATTTAAATCTAGTAGCTTACATAAGTCCCGCCTCGTTTACATCAAACGATAATACATCAAATGGTCTTAGAGTGGAATTTAATCCAAGCAATATTACAATAAACAGTGCGTTAAGTAGCACTATTTCCGTTTTAACTCTTTTACTTATATTATTTATATATATACCAGGAGAATGATTTAATATAGTAAGTATTCTTAGTCTTATATTATTTAAAGCTTAAATGACAAGTCAAACTTTTTTTCTTATATTTATACCTATATTAGCTATAATATTATTAGCTGTAAATTTAATCTTTGCCCCACATAACCCATACGAAGAAAAAGACAGTGCCTTCGAGTGTGGATTTCATTCATTTTTAGGACAAAATAGAAGTGAATTCAGTATATCATTTTTCATATTTGCTTTATTATTCTTATTATTTGATTTAGAAATACTATTAGTATACCCTTATGTTGTAAGTGCGTACGCTAACGGTATATTTGGTTTAATAATTATGCTTTTATTTTTCTTAGTGTTAACTTTAGGTTTTGCCTTTGAATTAGGTAAGAATGCACTTTCGATAGAAAGTAGACAAAGCAACTACAAATAAAAAAAAAAAAATAGATATAGATATACATAGTTATTACTTACTTTAGCAATACAGTTATATATTATACAAGCTGCAAAAATAATATTCTTTTTTATGGGAAAGAATTATACACTAAAGATAATTATACTAATAATTAACTACACTTAATGGAATTTCTCTTGAAGGTTTTAAACTTTTATTTAAAAATATGATACAAGCTGCAAAAATTATAGGAACAGGATTAGCCACTACAGGACTTATAGGGGCTGGAGTAGGTATAGGTGTAGTTTTCGGAGCTCTTATATTAGGTGTGGCAAGAAACCCATCTTTAAGAGGACAACTTTTTTCTTATGCAATTTTAGGATTTGCTTTTTCAGAAGCTACTGGATTATTCGCTTTGATGATGGCTTTTTTGCTACTTTATGTGGCATAACTATGAGAGCTTACAGAGTTTATTCTTTGTGCTTTATTTTTTTTTCTTCTAGTATTTTAGCGTAAAGCGCGAAATTACGTCACGAAGAAAAAAAAACAGCATTAATATGTTTGTTTTTACAAGATAAATTTTTATTTCTAAAAAAAAAACATAAAAAACACATTTATCATCTATTTATGTTTACATTAGTAATAGAGTTACACATTTATCGCTTAAAACCTATTTAAAGGCATTAGCTCAATTGGTTGAGCAACCGTTTTACACACGGAAGGTGTTCAAGTCACCTATTTTTTAGCCTAATATTATTACAAATGTAGCTTTTTTTATTTCCTTTAAAGGTCCTGTGTTTAATTACACTAAGTCACTTATTCGCTAAGCGCTCTTTAGCGCTATGTTTACTTTAAAACTTTAACTTAAGCAAGCACAAAGCGATAGGGACAATTACTATTTATTTTTTTTTTATGAACTATTATCTCTTTATTTCTCTTACAATTTTTTTTCTGTTATTATTAGTAATAACCTTTCGCGCTTTAACTTACCCAGGTTTTATTAATACCTTTAAAGATAAAATTAGCCAGATTTTTTTATTTTTTTAAAAGTAGGGTATTTAATTTACTACTATCGTTAATTTTTTACTTCTTGCTTCTTTTTCCTTTTAAACTTATATTACCTTTACTAGGTTTAGATTACATTTTACCCATATTTTATGGGCTATACGCTTGTATTTTTACAGTTGCCTTTTGTTTTTTTGAAAGCAAAGGAAACATTTTCAATTTTTTTCAATTGGTATATATATTCACAATAGCTGCCGCAGTTGGGTACCTATGTATTTTATGTAAGGAATTAGGTTTACCACATTTTCTGTTAGCCTTTACACCTATGTTATTAGAAGGGGGTATTAACGATTCATCTGTATCTTTATTTAGTAAAATAGCGTTGTTTATGGAAGGTAATAAGGGATCCAATAACTCACCTGTATTGGGTAGCTCTCCTATCAAATTCATGAATACACCTACACCTAGTCCTTCGCCTCCTCCTAGCTTCGAACAACTTTTATGATATAATAGAGAAAGATCCAGTGGTGACGCTAAGGCTTTAGATTACTCTAAACGTCTGTTACTTAATAAGATATGTGAAAAGAATGGTATTCCCGAAGATGTAAAAATGTGTATACAGGATAACATTTGGGGTAATCATTGATACAGTTATTATCGAATACACAGAAATAACCCTTTAGGTCTATATACCTCAATTATATAGAAAAAAAAAATAAAGCACTCACTTACAAAGGGAATCAAAAGCGCTATGTCTTTAGTGCCTTTAGTGTCTTTAGTTCCTTTAGTGCCTTTAGTGTCTTTAGTTTTGTGTGCCCTAGATTTTTTATTTAAATAAATATTAATATTTTTTTTTCTTTTTATGAATTTTTTTTTCAAATATAATAAGTCCATTAGATCAATTTGAGATAAGAAATCTTATAAGCCTATACGCTCCTGTATTAGGTAATCTTTCTATATCTTTAACAAACATAGGGTTATATTTAACTATAGCTGTAGGTTTAGCTTTCATTATAAGCCTTCTATCTAATAAGAACAACGTAGTTGTATGAAATGCTTGGTCATTATACGAAGAATCTATATCCACTACAGTACATAGTATAGTTGTTGGTCAACAATTATCTTTTTTCAAGTAAACCATTAGAATTAGATCATTGTTTCACTAAGTTTAAAGCTAAGTTTAATCTACAGTTTTGAATTTTTATTGCTTTATTTCTTAATTTGTTTATAATTTTATTTTCAGAAAATGTCTTAGTAATTAGTTCTTTATTTATATTATTACTTAGTTTACCTGTTTTATATTATTTAATGCTTTTAGCTAATAAATTTAAGCGTAATTACCCTGTCCTGTATAATTTTTTACTATTCTTTTTTTTGAGTACTAACTATTATTTCCTTAGTATGTATTATCTTATTCTTACTTTATTACTATGCGTCATCTCTAGTTAAGTGCTTTAGTATATTAAAGAAATACTTTACTTACTTCAAGCATTGAGGCTCCAGTAGCGGTAAAAATAATAAAGATCCCAATAACAATGTATTTGGTGATGCAAGTAAAAAGAAGCAAAAAAAAAAATTCGATAAGGATGTTTGAAAAAAAAACATATGTATAGCGCCAATAAAGCGAAAGCTCTGGATAAACGCTATGAGGATTTGCTAAATAAGATATGTATTAAACACGAATTACCCCCAGAGTTAAACTTAGAAATACTTTCGTATATAAAGGGCATGGTACATTCTGGGTGATTAAATAGACAGGATGAAAATATTTTTTCATTTTTCAGCTGCATGTAAAGTAGGAGATGCAGTATGACTTCGTCATTTCTCCATTATGAGTAATGGGGAATATTTAATTTGACTGCGGATGGCCTACTATGCTGAATCCTGTCGTTTTGCAGCACCATTACATGATGCTTACATAGTAAGAGAAAACGATTTTCCTAGAAATCATATATAGTATTAACAAAAAAAAACATAATTATTATTACACATTTTTTTATATAAAAAAACGTAAGAGTGTTTTTTTATCCATGATTAACTCGTCAGTTTATACAAATAGCTTACAAAGTTTATTAAATAGAGCATACAGTAGTTTAGAGTGGCGTTTAGATATATCACCTAAACCTCATTAATTTGTAAGTCTACCATAAAAAATCAAAAAAAACTTTTTATAACTATTTTTTTTTTCTTTAGAAAAAAAACTGTATATTCCTTTTAAGGTACTGTGTATCTATGTTTGTTTGTTTGAAACTTTGTTTGTTTGTTTGAAACTTTGAAACTTTGTTTGTTTGTTTGTTTGAAACTTTGTTTGTTTGTTTGTTTGTCTGTTTGTTCTATTACACTGAGTCACATATATTTGCTTACTCGTATAGGCATACTGAGACAATTCCCTATATAATTAAAAATAATGATCAAAGTTATTTTTATGAAATAAAGATTAATCTGATGCTTTCACTCCTATTTTTTTTGGTTACTTTTTTTTTCTCCTTTTGCCATTTAGACTTATACTACCTTTGTTAAGTTAAGATTATGTCTTACCTATAATGGTTGGTTTTTCGCTTGTATCTCTATAACCGTTCCCTTTTTAATTGAAAAAATATAAGTAAATTATTAAGTTTTATTCAGTATTTATACATATTTACATTTGCACTTGTACTATGTTACATTGCTTATTTATCTAAACAGTACGGATTAGTATTTTTTTGCCTTTAAGCCTTTATTCGCTGAAATAAGGCTCAAGGAGTGCCCTGTATACTTAGCTGAAAAAATCGGTTTGTAGATGAATTATAGTCCAAGTTGCACCCCTCCCTCAAACAGCGCTACCAGGATTAACTCCTTTGCCTTCTCCATCAGCTTCGCCTTAACCATCTGCTTTACCTTCTACTTCCCCAGCTCAACCTTTAAGGTTTGAACAAAGATTATGAGCGCGTATATCTTTTAGCCTAGACGATTCAAAGAGTTTAGATACAGCTAAAAGAATTTTTATTAATGTAAATAATATAAAAATATGTCCTACCTTAAGTAGACCCATACCTAATGAGATAGAACAATTTATACGGTATCACATCTGAGGCCATAATTTATATGTATAGCTTATATTACGGAGGACCTAGGAAGTATAAGCGATAGTGATTCTGATAATTAATAATTATTATATAGGCGTAGACTACAAAAAAAAAAACACTTAATTCATAAAAGTTTCTACGCCGGTATTATACAATTAAAGTATTAAACAGCAAGGTATTTACTATTACTTATCTGAGAAGATATTATCTTTTCAGTATGGCGAATTTTACATTACATGAAGTCACATTTATACAGAGGGATTAGGTAATGGTACCTCCCCTAAAAAGCGTCTTTTGAAGTAAATAGGGAGTGTACATTGTCTAACCTAGAGTTGTATTCAGCTAGTTAATTTTTCAACTTAGATCTTTGATATAATTTTTTTCGATTACTCTCCAAATTAAATACCCTTTCAATACTACTCATATTTACCACGTAAATATAATTTGTCACTGCAAGGTACTTTTTTTTTTCTTAGCTCAGTTAGACCGACGACTACATCTGCCCATATACAATAATATATCCTAGCTAATTTATCGGTCACGACAGGCACAGAATAATTACGCTGACTTTAAACGGCGTTTATATTAACGCGAATAACTTTATACTGTATCAGGTATACCGTACGTATTGAACGGTCCGTGTATTCTAATGACCCTACTCATACATAATGCCCCTTAAGTATTTTGTACAACACTGTAATTGTAATAATCAAATCTAGTGTCTGCATACTCGCATTTAGGTTTATAGTAATAAATGTCTAAAGGTACTTCTATCTAGTGCAGGTATAGTTGTATATAAATACGTTCTACATCTACTGAGCCCAAGCTGTCTTCTTCAACCAGTCTAGTGTGTAAAGATAATCTTTTTTTTTCCCTAGTAAAAATGTAAGAATATAAACCATTTTTTTTTTTGTTTTTTTTTTTTGTTTGGTTGAAACTTTGTTTGTTCTAAGTTATGTCACTTTAGCTTTTTTCGCTACGCCCTAAACTTATTAAAGCAAATAGTATAATAATTAATAAATTATTATCTATAAGATATAAGTAAGGTATTAGAATATAGAAAGTTAGACCTACTAAAATATACAGTGCATAAGATGTTATAACTCCAGTATCTAGCTTTGATATTTTACTACTTAGACTAATTAAACCTTTTTCTAAACCATAGGGACCTATTAATTCTATAGAACCTTTATCAAGAACTTTAGTAGTTTGTCCTCCTAATTTTAAAACCATATCTGTTATGTATCTGTTGTAGAATAACTCAATTAAGAAACGCTGGTTAAAGAAACTAAAGATATTGTAACCTAATCTAGATAGTTTAAATTGTGTAAGTACTTTAGGTATAAATTCGGATAAAACTAGAGATAAAATACTTAATGAAACAGTAAATATTAAAGGTAATATTTTAAATAAAGTAGGCACAGCAAATTCAGTATCTAGCAGTATTTCATGTGAAGGGTGAATAAATAAACTATTATCTATAAAGAAACTAGTACCTAAACCTATAAATATGTCTTTAGTAATATAACCAAAGAATATAGAGAAAACGGCTAATATAATTAAGGGTAAACTCATAAAAATGTCCCCTTCATGAGCATGCTTGTAATTTATTAAAGGCCCATTAGGATTAGTTAAGAATGTTAAGTATAAAACTTTAACTGAATACAGAGTAGTAAACATTGCACCAATTGTTGAAACAAAGTATACAGCTGTACCAGAAAAGTAATATTGACCGTATGCAGATTCAATTATAAAATCTTTAGAATAGAACCCTGTCATAAAAGGAAAGGCAACTAAACTTAATGAAGCAATTAACATAACTGAGTAAGTTAAAGGTAAGAAAGCTCTTAGTCCTCCGTATTTTCTAAAATCTTGATTATCTGCTACTGCGTGTATTACAGCACCAGCACCTAAGAATAAAAGTGCTTTATAAAAAGCATGATTAACAAGATGAAATAATGCTATATTGTAAGAAGATAAACCTACTGCTATAACCATCATCCCCAGTTGACTCATTGTAGAATAAGCTATAACCTTTTTAATATCTTGTTGGAATAAACCAATTAGAGAACTAAATATGGTTGTAATAGCCCCTAATCATAAACAAAGTACTAAAACAGTGTTACTATATTCTATTAAAGGAGAACTACGCATTAATAAGATATACTCCAGCAGTAACCATAGTTGCGGCGTGGATTAAGGCAGAAACAGGCGTAGGCCCTTCCATAGCCATTGGTAATCAGA
>JBCNJP010000001.1:21802-37830 GCA_039602395.1 Deinandra increscens subsp. villosa
ATGAGTCCCAATAAGGTGTGTATGTAACCAATAAGTTGTATTTAGAACCCATGATGGCTCAATAAGTCCCAGTAAGGTGTGTATGTAACCAATAAGGTGTGTTTAGGACCAATGATGGCCCAATAAGCTGTGTATGTAACCAATAAGTTGTGTTTAGGACCAATGAGTCCCAATAAGGTGTGTTTAGGGGAAACGAGGATCAGTTAGGACCAATGAGTCCTAGTAAGGTGTGTATGTAACCAATAAGTTGTGTTTAGAACCAATGATGGCCGATTAAGGTTTTTATGTAACCAATAAGTTGTGTCTAGGACCAATGAGTCCCAATAAGGTGTGTTTAGGGGAAACGAGGGTCAGTTGGGACCAAGGAGTTCTAGTAAGGTGTGTATGTAACCAATAAGTTGTGTTTAGAACCAATGATGGCCCAATAAGGTTTGTATGTAACCAATAAGTTGTGTCTAGGACCAATGAGTCCCAATAAGGTGTGTTTAGGGGAAACGAGGGTCAGTTGGGACCAATGAGTCCCAATAAGGTGTGTATGTAACCAATAAGTTGTGTTTAGGACCAATAATGGCCTAATAAGGTGTGTATGTAACCAATACGTTGTGTTTAGGACCAATGAGTCCCAATAAGGTGTGTTAGTGGAAACGAGGGTCAGTTGGGACCAATGAGTCCCAGTAAGGTGTGTATGTAACCAATAAGTTGTGTTTAGAACCCATGATGGCTCAATAAGTCCCAGTAAGGTGTGTACGTAACTAATAAGTTGTGTTTAGGACCACTGATGGCCCAATAAGGTTTGTATGTAACGAATAAGTTGTGTCTAGGACCAATGAGTCCCAATAAGGTGTGTTTAGGGGAAACGAGGGTCAGTTGGGACCAAGGAGTTCTAGTAAGGTGCGTATGTAACCAATAAGTTGTGTTTAGAACCAATGATGGCCCAGTAAGGTTTGTATGTAACCAATAAGTTGTGTCTAGGACCAATGAGTCCCAATAAGGTGTGTTTAGGGGAAACGAGGGTCAGTTGGGACCAATGAGTCCCAATAAGGTGTGTATGTAACCAATAAGTTGTATTTAGAACCCATGATGGCTCAATAAGTCCCAGTAAGGTGTGTATGTAACCAATAAGGTGTGTTTAGGACCAATGATGGCCCAATAAGCTGTGTATGTAACCAATAAGTTGTGTTTAGGACCAATGAGTCCCAATAAGGTGTGTTTAGGGGAAACGAGGATCAGTTAGGACCAATGAGTCCTAGTAAGGTGTGTATGTAACCAATAAGTTGTGTTTAGAACCAATGATGGCCGATTAAGGTTTTTATGTAACCAATAAGTTGTGTCTAGGACCAATGAGTCCCAATAAGGTGTGTTTAGGGGAAACGAGGGTCAGTTGGGACCAATGAGTCCCAATAAGGTGTGTATGTAACCAATAAGTTGTGTTTAGGACCAATAATGGCCTAATAAGGTGTGTATGTAACCAATACGTTGTGTTTAGGACCAATGAGTCCCAATAAGGTGTGTTAGTGGAAACGAGGGTCAGTTGGGACCAATGAGTCCCAGTAAGGTGTGTATGTAACCAATAAGTTGTGTTTAGAACCCATGATGGCTCAATAAGTCCCAGTAAGGTGTGTACGTAACTAATAAGTTGTGTTTAGGACCACTGATGGCCCAATAAGGTTTGTATGTAACGAATAAGTTGTGTCTAGGACCAATGAGTCCCAATAAGGTGTGTTTAGGGGAAACGAGGGTCAGTTGGGACCAAGGAGTTCTAGTAAGGTGCGTATGTAACCAATAAGTTGTGTTTAGAACCAATGATGGCCCAGTAAGGTTTGTATGTAACCAATAAGTTGTGTCTAGGACCAATGAGTCCCAATAAGGTGTGTTTAGGGGAAACGAGGGTCAGTTGGGACCAATGAGTCCCAATAAGGTGTGTATGTAACCAATAAGTTGTATTTAGAACCCATGATGGCTCAATAAGTCCCAGTAAGGTGTGTATGTAACCAATAAGGTGTGTTTAGGACCAATGATGGCCCAATAAGCTGTGTATGTAACCAATAAGTTGTGTTTAGGACCAATGAGTCCCAATAAGGTGTGTTTAGGGGAAACGAGGATCAGTTAGGACCAATGAGTCCTAGTAAGGTGTGTATGTAACCAATAAGTTGTGTTTAGAACCAATGATGGCCGATTAAGGTTTTTATGTAACCAATAAGTTGTGTCTAGGACCAATGAGTCCCAATAAGGTGTGTTTAGGGGAAACGAGGGTCAGTTGGGACCAAGGAGTTCTAGTAAGGTGTGTATGTAACCAATAAGTTGTGTTTAGAACCAATGATGGCCCAATAAGGTTTGTATGTAACCAATAAGTTGTGTCTAGGACCAATGAGTCCCAATAAGGTGTGTTTAGGGGAAACGAGGGTCAGTTGGGACCAATGAGTCCCAATAAGGTGTGTATGTAACCAATAAGTTGTGTTTAGGACCAATAATGGCCTAATAAGGTGTGTATGTAACCAATACGTTGTGTTTAGGACCAATGAGTCCCAATAAGGTGTGTTAGTGGAAACGAGGGTCAGTTGGGACCAATGAGTCCCAGTAAGGTGTGTATGTAACCAATAAGTTGTGTTTAGAACCCATGATGGCTCAATAAGTCCCAGTAAGGTGTGTACGTAACTAATAAGTTGTGTTTAGGACCACTGATGGCCCAATAAGGTTTGTATGTAACGAATAAGTTGTGTCTAGGACCAATGAGTCCCAATAAGGTGTGTTTAGGGGAAACGAGGGTCAGTTGGGACCAAGGAGTTCTAGTAAGGTGCGTATGTAACCAATAAGTTGTGTTTAGAACCAATGATGGCCCAGTAAGGTTTGTATGTAACCAATAAGTTGTGTCTAGGACCAATGAGTCCCAATAAGGTGTGTTTAGGGGAAACGAGGGTCAGTTGGGACCAATGAGTCCCAATAAGGTGTGTATGTAACCAATAAGTTGTATTTAGAACCCATGATGGCTCAATAAGTCCCAGTAAGGTGTGTATGTAACCAATAAGGTGTGTTTAGGACCAATGATGGCCCAATAAGCTGTGTATGTAACCAATAAGTTGTGTTTAGGACCAATGAGTCCCAATAAGGTGTGTTTAGGGGAAACGAGGATCAGTTAGGACCAATGAGTCCTAGTAAGGTGTGTATGTAACCAATAAGTTGTGTTTAGAACCAATGATGGCCCGATTAAGGTTTTTATGTAACCAATAAGTTGTGTCTAGGACCAATGAGTCCCAATAAGGTGTGTTTAGGGGAAACGAGGGTCAGTTGGGACCAATGAGTCCCAATAAGGTGTGTATGTAACCAATAAGTTGTGTTTAGGACCAATAATGGCCTAATAAGGTGTGTATGTAACCAATACGTTGTGTTTAGGACCAATGAGTCCCAATAAGGTGTGTTAGTGGAAACGAGGGTCAGTTGGGACCAATGAGTCCCAGTAAGGTGTGTATGTAACCAATAAGTTGTGTTTAGAACCCATGATGGCTCAATAAGTCCCAGTAAGGTGTGTACGTAACTAATAAGTTGTGTTTAGGACCACTGATGGCCCAATAAGGTTTGTATGTAACGAATAAGTTGTGTCTAGGACCAATGAGTCCCAATAAGGTGTGTTTAGGGGAAACGAGGGTCAGTTGGGACCAAGGAGTTCTAGTAAGGTGCGTATGTAACGAATAAGTTGTGTTTAGAACCAATGATGGCCCAGTAAGGTTTGTATGTAACCAATAAGTTGTGTCTAGGACCAATGAGTCCCAATAAGGTGTGTTTAGGGGAAACGAGGGTCAGTTGGGACCAATGAGTCCCAATAAGGTGTGTATGTAACCAATAAGTTGTATTTAGAACCCATGATGGCTCAATAAGTCCCAGTAAGGTGTGTATGTAACCAATAAGGTGTGTTTAGGACCAATGATGGCCCAATAAGCTGTGTATGTAACCAATAAGTTGTGTTTAGGACCAATGAGTCCCAATAAGGTGTGTTTAGGGGAAACGAGGATCAGTTAGGACCAATGAGTCCTAGTAAGGTGTGTATGTAACCAATAAGTTGTGTTTAGAACCAATGATGGCCGATTAAGGTTTTTATGTAACCAATAAGTTGTGTCTAGGACCAATGAGTCCCAATAAGGTGTGTTTAGGGGAAACGAGGGTCAGTTGGGACCAAGGAGTTCTAGTAAGGTGTGTATGTAACCAATAAGTTGTGTTTAGAACCAATGATGGCCCAATAAGGTTTGTATGTAACCAATAAGTTGTGTCTAGGACCAATGAGTCCCAATAAGGTGTGTTTAGGGGAAACGAGGGTCAGTTGGGACCAATGAGTCCCAATAAGGTGTGTATGTAACCAATAAGTTGTGTTTAGGACCAATAATGGCCTAATAAGGTGTGTATGTAACCAATACGTTGTGTTTAGGACCAATGAGTCCCAATAAGGTGTGTTAGTGGAAACGAGGGTCAGTTGGGACCAATGAGTCCCAGTAAGGTGTGTATGTAACCAATAAGTTGTGTTTAGAACCCATGATGGCTCAATAAGTCCCAGTAAGGTGTGTACGTAACTAATAAGTTGTGTTTAGGACCACTGATGGCCCAATAAGGTTTGTATGTAACGAATAAGTTGTGTCTAGGACCAATGAGTCCCAATAAGGTGTGTTTAGGGGAAACGAGGGTCAGTTGGGACCAAGGAGTTCTAGTAAGGTGCGTATGTAACCAATAAGTTGTGTTTAGAACCAATGATGGCCCAGTAAGGTTTGTATGTAACCAATAAGTTGTGTCTAGGACCAATGAGTCCCAATAAGGTGTGTTTAGGGGAAACGAGGGTCAGTTGGGACCAATGAGTCCCAATAAGGTGTGTATGTAACCAATAAGTTGTATTTAGAACCCATGATGGCTCAATAAGTCCCAGTAAGGTGTGTATGTAACCAATAAGGTGTGTTTAGGACCAATGATGGCCCAATAAGCTGTGTATGTAACCAATAAGTTGTGTTTAGGACCAATGAGTCCCAATAAGGTGTGTTTAGGGGAAACGAGGATCAGTTAGGACCAATGAGTCCTAGTAAGGTGTGTATGTAACCAATAAGTTGTGTTTAGAACCAATGATGGCCGATTAAGGTTTTTATGTAACCAATAAGTTGTGTCTAGGACCAATGAGTCCCAATAAGGTGTGTTTAGGGGAAACGAGGGTCAGTTGGGACCAATGAGTCCCAATAAGGTGTGTATGTAACCAATAAGTTGTGTTTAGGACCAATAATGGCCTAATAAGGTGTGTATGTAACCAATACGTTGTGTTTAGGACCAATGAGTCCCAATAAGGTGTGTTAGTGGAAACGAGGGTCAGTTGGGACCAATGAGTCCCAGTAAGGTGTGTATGTAACCAATAAGTTGTGTTTAGAACCCATGATGGCTCAATAAGTCCCAGTAAGGTGTGTACGTAACTAATAAGTTGTGTTTAGGACCACTGATGGCCCAATAAGGTTTGTATGTAACGAATAAGTTGTGTCTAGGACCAATGAGTCCCAATAAGGTGTGTTTAGGGGAAACGAGGGTCAGTTGGGACCAAGGAGTTCTAGTAAGGTGCGTATGTAACGAATAAGTTGTGTTTAGAACCAATGATGGCCCAGTAAGGTTTGTATGTAACCAATAAGTTGTGTCTAGGACCAATGAGTCCCAATAAGGTGTGTTTAGGGGAAACGAGGGTCAGTTGGGACCAATGAGTCCCAATAAGGTGTGTATGTAACCAATAAGTTGTATTTAGAACCCATGATGGCTCAATAAGTCCCAGTAAGGTGTGTATGTAACCAATAAGGTGTGTTTAGGACCAATGATGGCCCAATAAGCTGTGTATGTAACCAATAAGTTGTGTTTAGGACCAATGAGTCCCAATAAGGTGTGTTTAGGGGAAACGAGGATCAGTTAGGACCAATGAGTCCTAGTAAGGTGTGTATGTAACCAATAAGTTGTGTTTAGAACCAATGATGGCCGATTAAGGTTTTTATGTAACCAATAAGTTGTGTCTAGGACCAATGAGTCCCAATAAGGTGTGTTTAGGGGAAACGAGGGTCAGTTGGGACCAATGAGTCCCAATAAGGTGTGTATGTAACCAATAAGTTGTGTTTAGGACCAATAATGGCCTAATAAGGTGTGTATGTAACCAATACGTTGTGTTTAGGACCAATGAGTCCCAATAAGGTGTGTTAGTGGAAACGAGGGTCAGTTGGGACCAATGAGTCCCAGTAAGGTGTGTATGTAACCAATAAGTTGTGTTTAGAACCCATGATGGCTCAATAAGTCCCAGTAAGGTGTGTACGTAACTAATAAGTTGTGTTTAGGACCACTGATGGCCCAATAAGGTTTGTATGTAACGAATAAGTTGTGTCTAGGACCAATGAGTCCCAATAAGGTGTGTTTAGGGGAAACTAGGGTCAGTTAGGACCAAGGAGTTCTAGTAAGGTGCGTATGTAACCAATAAGTTGTGTTTAGAACCAATGATGGCCCAGTAAGGTTTGTATGTAACCAATAAGTTGTGTCTAGGACCAATGAGTCCCAATAAGGTGTGTTTAGGGGAAACGAGGGTCAGTTGGGACCAATGAGTCCCAATAAGGTGTGTATGTAACCAATAAGTTGTATTTAGAACCCATGATGGCTCAATAAGTCCCAGTAAGGTGTGTATGTAACCAATAAGGTGTGTTTAGGACCAATGATGGCCCAATAAGCTGTGTATGTAACCAATAAGTTGTGTTTAGGACCAATGAGTCCCAATAAGGTGTGTTTAGGGGAAACGAGGATCAGTTCGGACCAATGAGTCCTAGTAAGGTGTGTATGTAACCAATAAGTTGTGTTTAGAACCAATGATGGCCGATTAAGGTTTTTATGTAACCAATAAGTTGTGTCTAGGACCAATGTGTCCCAATAAGGTGTGTTTAGGGGAAACGAGGGTCAGTTGGGACCAATGAGTCCCAATAAGGTGTGTATGTAACCAATAAGTTGTGTTTAGGACCAATAATGGCCTAATAAGGTGTGTATGTAACCAATACGTTGTGTTTAGGACCAATGAGTCCCAATAAGGTGTGTTAGTGGAAACGAGGGTCAGTTGGGACCAATGAGTCCCAGTAAGGTGTGTATGTAACCAATAAGTTGGGTTTAGAACCCATGATGGCTCAATAAGTCGCAGTAAGGTGTGTATGTAACCAATAAGGTGTGTTTAGGACCAATGATGGCCCAATAAGGTTTGTATGTAACCAATAAGTTGTGTCTAGGACCAATGAGTCCCAATAAGGTGTGTTTATAGGAAACGAGGGTCCGTTGGGACCAATGAGTCCTAGTAAGGTGTGTATGTAACCAATAAGGTGTGTTTAGGGGAAACGAGGGTCAGTTGGTACTAATGAGTTCTAGTAAGGTGCGTATGTAACCAATAAGTTGTGTTTAGAACCAATGATGGCCCAATAAGGTTTGTATGTAACCAATAAGTTGTGTCTAGGACCAATGAGTCCCAATAAGGTGTGTTTAGGGGAAACGAAGGTCAGTTGGGACGAATGAGTCCCAATAGGGTGTGTATGTAACCAATAAGTTGTATTTAGGACCAATAATGGCCCAAGAAGGTGTGTATGTAACCAATAAGTTGTGTTTAGGACCAATGAGTCCTAATAAGGTGTGTTAGTGGAAACGAGGGTCAGTTGGAACCAATGAGTCCCAGTAAGGTGTGTATGTAACCAATAAGTTGTGTTAAAACCCATGATGGCTCAATAAGTCCCAGTAAGGTGTGTATGTAACCAATAAGTTGTGTTTAGGACCAATGATGGCCCAATAAGCTGTGTATGTAATCAATAATTTGTGTCTAGGACCAATGAGTCTCAATAAGGTGTGTTTAGTAGAAACGAGGGTCAGTTGGGACCAATGAGTTCTAGTAAGGTGCGTATGTAACCAATAAGTTGTGTGTAGAACCAATGATGGCCCAATAAAGTTTGTATGTAACCAATAAGTTGTGTTTAGGACCAATGAGTCCCAATAAGGTGTGTTTAGGGGAAACGAGGGTCAGTTGGGACCAATGAGTCCTAGTAAGGTGTGTATGTAACCAATAAGTTGCGTTTAGAACCAATGATGGCCCAATAAGGTTTGTATGTAACCAATAAGTTGTGTCTAGGACCAATGAGTCCCAATAAGGTGTGTTTAGGGGAAACGAGGGTCAGTTGGGACCAATGAGTCCCAGTAAGGTTTGTATGTAACCAATAAGTTATCTTTAGGACCAATGATGGCCCAATAAGGTTTGTATGTAACCAATAAGTTGTGTCTAGGACCAATGAGTCCCAATAAGGTGTGTATGTAACCAATAAGTTGTGTTTAGGACCAATAATGGCCCAATAAGGTGTGTATTTAACCAATAAGTTGTTTAGACCAATGAGTCCCAATAAGGTGTGTTTAGGGGAAACGAGGGTCAGTTCTGACCAATGAGTCCCAGTAAGGTGTGTAGGTAACCATTAAGTTGTGTTTAGAACACATGATGGCTCAATAAGTCCTAGTAAGGTGTGTATGTAACCAATAAGTTGTGTTTAGGACCAATGATGGCCCAATAAGGTTTATATGTAACCAATACGTTGTGTCTAGGAGCAATGAGTCTGAATAAGGTGTGTTTAGGGGAAACGAGGGTCAGTTAGGACCAATGAGTCCCAATAAGGTGTGTATGTAACCAATAAGTTGTGTTTAGGACCAATAATGGCCCAATAAGGTTTGTATGTAACCAATAAGTTGTGTCTAGGACCAATGAGTCCCAATAAGGTGTGTTTAGGGGAAACGAGGGTCACTTGGGACTAAGGAGTCCCAATAAGGTGTGTATGTAACCAATAAGTTGTGTTTAGGACCAATAATGGCCTAATAAGGTGTGTATGTAACCAATACGTTGTGTTTAGGACCAATGAGTCCCAATAAGGTGTGTTAGTGGAAACGAGGGTCAGTTGGGACCAATGAGTCCCAGTAAGGTGTGTATGTAACCAATAAGTTGTGTTTAGAACCCATGATGGCTCAATAAGTCCCAGTAAGGTGTGTACGTAACTAATAAGTTGTGTTTAGGACCACTGATGGCCCAATAAGGTTTGTATGTAACGAATAAGTTGTGTCTAGGACCAATGAGTCCCAATAAGGTGTGTTTAGGGGAAACGAGGGTCAGTTGGGACCAAGGAGTTCTAGTAAGGTGCGTATGTAACGAATAAGTTGTGTTTAGAACCAATGATGGCCCAGTAAGGTTTGTATGTAACCAATAAGTTGTGTCTAGGACCAATGAGTCCCAATAAGGTGTGTTTAGGGGAAACGAGGGTCAGTTGGGACCAATGAGTCCCAATAAGGTGTGTATGTAACCAATAAGTTGTATTTAGAACCCATGATGGCTCAATAAGTCCCAGTAAGGTGTGTATGTAACCAATAAGGTGTGTTTAGGACCAATGATGGCCCAATAAGCTGTGTATGTAACCAATAAGTTGTGTTTAGGACCAATGAGTCCCAATAAGGTGTGTTTAGGGGAAACGAGGATCAGTTAGGACCAATGAGTCCTAGTAAGGTGTGTATGTAACCAATAAGTTGTGTTTAGAACCAATGATGGCCGATTAAGGTTTTTATGTAACCAATAAGTTGTGTCTAGGACCAATGAGTCCCAATAAGGTGTGTTTAGGGGAAACGAGGGTCAGTTGGGACCAATGAGTCCCAATAAGGTGTGTATGTAACCAATAAGTTGTGTTTAGGACCAATAATGGCCTAATAAGGTGTGTATGTAACCAATACGTTGTGTTTAGGACCAATGAGTCCCAATAAGGTGTGTTAGTGGAAACGAGGGTCAGTTGGGACCAATGAGTCCCAGTAAGGTGTGTATGTAACCAATAAGTTGTGTTTAGAACCCATGATGGCTCAATAAGTCCCAGTAAGGTGTGTACGTAACTAATAAGTTGTGTTTAGGACCACTGATGGCCCAATAAGGTTTGTATGTAACGAATAAGTTGTGTCTAGGACCAATGAGTCCCAATAAGGTGTGTTTAGGGGAAACTAGGGTCAGTTAGGACCAAGGAGTTCTAGTAAGGTGCGTATGTAACCAATAAGTTGTGTTTAGAACCAATGATGGCCCAGTAAGGTTTGTATGTAACCAATAAGTTGTGTCTAGGACCAATGAGTCCCAATAAGGTGTGTTTAGGGGAAACGAGGGTCAGTTGGGACCAATGAGTCCCAATAAGGTGTGTATGTAACCAATAAGTTGTATTTAGAACCCATGATGGCTCAATAAGTCCCAGTAAGGTGTGTATGTAACCAATAAGGTGTGTTTAGGACCAATGATGGCCCAATAAGCTGTGTATGTAACCAATAAGTTGTGTTTAGGACCAATGAGTCCCAATAAGGTGTGTTTAGGGGAAACGAGGATCAGTTCGGACCAATGAGTCCTAGTAAGGTGTGTATGTAACCAATAAGTTGTGTTTAGAACCAATGATGGCCGATTAAGGTTTTTATGTAACCAATAAGTTGTGTCTAGGACCAATGTGTCCCAATAAGGTGTGTTTAGGGGAAACGAGGGTCAGTTGGGACCAATGAGTCCCAATAAGGTGTGTATGTAACCAATAAGTTGTGTTTAGGACCAATAATGGCCTAATAAGGTGTGTATGTAACCAATACGTTGTGTTTAGGACCAATGAGTCCCAATAAGGTGTGTTAGTGGAAACGAGGGTCAGTTGGGACCAATGAGTCCCAGTAAGGTGTGTATGTAACCAATAAGTTGGGTTTAGAACCCATGATGGCTCAATAAGTCGCAGTAAGGTGTGTATGTAACCAATAAGGTGTGTTTAGGACCAATGATGGCCCAATAAGGTTTGTATGTAACCAATAAGTTGTGTCTAGGACCAATGAGTCCCAATAAGGTGTGTTTATAGGAAACGAGGGTCCGTTGGGACCAATGAGTCCTAGTAAGGTGTGTATGTAACCAATAAGGTGTGTTTAGGGGAAACGAGGGTCAGTTGGTACTAATGAGTTCTAGTAAGGTGCGTATGTAACCAATAAGTTGTGTTTAGAACCAATGATGGCCCAATAAGGTTTGTATGTAACCAATAAGTTGTGTCTAGGACCAATGAGTCCCAATAAGGTGTGTTTAGGGGAAACGAAGGTCAGTTGGGACGAATGAGTCCCAATAGGGTGTGTATGTAACCAATAAGTTGTATTTAGGACCAATAATGGCCCAAGAAGGTGTGTATGTAACCAATAAGTTGTGTTTAGGACCAATGAGTCCTAATAAGGTGTGTTAGTGGAAACGAGGGTCAGTTGGAACCAATGAGTCCCAGTAAGGTGTGTATGTAACCAATAAGTTGTGTTAAAACCCATGATGGCTCAATAAGTCCCAGTAAGGTGTGTATGTAACCAATAAGTTGTGTTTAGGACCAATGATGGCCCAATAAGCTGTGTATGTAATCAATAATTTGTGTCTAGGACCAATGAGTCTCAATAAGGTGTGTTTAGTAGAAACGAGGGTCAGTTGGGACCAATGAGTTCTAGTAAGGTGCGTATGTAACCAATAAGTTGTGTGTAGAACCAATGATGGCCCAATAAAGTTTGTATGTAACCAATAAGTTGTGTTTAGGACCAATGAGTCCCAATAAGGTGTGTTTAGGGGAAACGAGGGTCAGTTGGGACCAATGAGTCCTAGTAAGGTGTGTATGTAACCAATAAGTTGCGTTTAGAACCAATGATGGCCCAATAAGGTTTGTATGTAACCAATAAGTTGTGTCTAGGACCAATGAGTCCCAATAAGGTGTGTTTAGGGGAAACGAGGGTCAGTTGGGACCAATGAGTCCCAGTAAGGTTTGTATGTAACCAATAAGTTATCTTTAGGACCAATGATGGCCCAATAAGGTTTGTATGTAACCAATAAGTTGTGTCTAGGACCAATGAGTCCCAATAAGGTGTGTATGTAACCAATAAGTTGTGTTTAGGACCAATAATGGCCCAATAAGGTGTGTATTTAACCAATAAGTTGTTTAGACCAATGAGTCCCAATAAGGTGTGTTTAGGGGAAACGAGGGTCAGTTCTGACCAATGAGTCCCAGTAAGGTGTGTAGGTAACCATTAAGTTGTGTTTAGAACACATGATGGCTCAATAAGTCCTAGTAAGGTGTGTATGTAACCAATAAGTTGTGTTTAGGACCAATGATGGCCCAATAAGGTTTATATGTAACCAATACGTTGTGTCTAGGAGCAATGAGTCTGAATAAGGTGTGTTTAGGGGAAACGAGGGTCAGTTAGGACCAATGAGTCCCAATAAGGTGTGTATGTAACCAATAAGTTGTGTTTAGGACCAATAATGGCCCAATAAGGTTTGTATGTAACCAATAAGTTGTGTCTAGGACCAATGAGTCCCAATAAGGTGTGTTTAGGGGAAACGAGGGTCACTTGGGACTAAGGAGTCCCAATAAGGTGTGTATGTAACCAATAAGTTGTGTTTAGGACCAATAATGGCCTAATAAGGTGTGTATGTAACCAATACGTTGTGTTTAGGACCAATGAGTCCCAATAAGGTGTGTTAGTGGAAACGAGGGTCAGTTGGGACCAATGAGTCCCAGTAAGGTGTGTATGTAACCAATAAGTTGTGTTTAGAACCCATGATGGCTCAATAAGTCCCAGTAAGGTGTGTATGTAACCAATAAGTTGTGTTTAGGACCACTGATGGCCCAATAAGGTTTGTATGTAACCAATAAGTTGTGTCTAGGACCAATGAGTCCCAATAAGGTGTGTTTAGGGGAAACGAGGGTCAGTTGGGACCAAGGAGTTCTAGTAAGGTGTGTATGTAACCAATAAGTTGTGTTTAGAACCAATGATGGCCCAATAAGGTTTGTATGTAACCAATAAGTTGTGTCTAGGACCAATGAGTCCCAATAAGGTGTGTTTAGGGGAAACGAGGGTCAGTTGGGACCAATGAGTCCTAGTAAGGTGTGTATGTAACCAATAAGTTGCGTTTAGAACCAATGATGGCCCAATAAGGTTTGTATGTAACCAATAAGTTGTGTCTAGGACCAATGAGTCCCAATAAGGTGTGTTTAGGGGAAACGAGGGTCAGTTGGGACCAATGAGTCCCAGTAAGGTTTGTATGTAACCAATAAGTTATCTTTAGGACCAATGATGGCCCAATAAGGTTTGTATGTAACCAATAAGTTGTGTCTAGGACCAATGAGTCCCAATAAGGTGTGTATGTAACCAATAAGTTGTGTTTAGGACCAATAATGGCCCAATAAGGTGTGTATTTAACCAATAAGTTGTTTAGACCAATGAGTCCCAATAAGGTGTGTTTAGGGGAAACGAGGGTCAGTTCTGACCAATGAGTCCCAGTAAGGTGTGTAGGTAACCATTAAGTTGTGTTTAGAACACATGATGGCTCAATAAGTCCTAGTAAGGTGTGTATGTAACCAATAAGTTGTGTTTAGGACCAATGATGGCCCAATAAGGTTTATATGTAACCAATACGTTGTGTCTAGGAGCAATGAGTCTGAATAAGGTGTGTTTAGGGGAAACGAGGGTCAGTTAGGACCAATGAGTCCCAATAAGGTGTGTATGTAACCAATAAGTTGTGTTTAGGACCAATAATGGCCCAATAAGGTTTGTATGTAACCAATAAGTTGTGTCTAGGACCAATGAGTCCCAATAAGGTGTGTTTAGGGGAAACGAGGGTCACTTGGGACTAAGGAGTCCCAATAAGGTGTGTATGTAACCAATAAGTTGTGTTTAGGACCAATAATGGCCTAATAAGGTGTGTATGTAACCAATACGTTGTGTTTAGGACCAATGAGTCCCAATAAGGTGTGTTAGTGGAAACGAGGGTCAGTTGGGACCAATGAGTCCCAGTAAGGTGTGTATGTAACCAATAAGTTGTGTTTAGAACCCATGATGGCTCAATAAGTCCCAGTAAGGTGTGTATGTAACCAATAAGTTGTGTTTAGGACCACTGATGGCCCAATAAGGTTTGTATGTAACCAATAAGTTGTGTCTAGGACCAATGAGTCCCAATAAGGTGTGTTTAGGGGAAACGAGGGTCAGTTGGGACCAAGGAGTTCTAGTAAGGTGTGTATGTAACCAATAAGTTGTGTTTAGAACCAATGATGGCCCAATAAGGTTTGTATGTAACCAATAAGTTGTGTCTAGGACCAATGAGTCCCAATAAGGTGTGTTTAGGGGAAACGAGGGTCAGTTGGGACCAATGAGTCCCAATAAGGTGTGTATGTAACCAATAAGTTGTGTTTAGGACCAATAATGGCCTAATAAGGTGTGTATGTAACCAATAAGTTGTGTTTAGGACCAATGAGTCCCAATAAGGTGTGTTAGTGGAAACGAGGGTCAGTTGGGACCAATGAGTCCCAGTAAGGTGTGTATGTAACCAATAAGTTGTGTTTAGAACCCATGATGGCTCAATAAGTCCCAGTAAGGTGTGTATGTAACCAATAAGTTGTGTTTAGGACCAATGATGGCCCAATAAGGTTTGTATGTAACCAATAAGTTGTGTCTAGGACCAATGAGTCCCAATAAGGTGTGTTTAGGGGAAACGAGGGTCAGTTGGGACCAAGTAGTTCTAGTAAGGTGCGTATGTAACCAATAAGTTGTGTTTAGAACCAATGATGGCCCAGTAAGGTTTGTATGTAACCAATAAGTTGTGTCTAGGACCAATGAGTCCCAATAAGGTGTGTTTAGGGGAAACGAGGGTCAGTTGGGACCAATGAGTCCCAATAAGATGTGTATGTAACCAATAAGTTGTATTTAGGACCAATAATGGCCCAATAAGGTGTGTATGTAACCAATAAGTTGTGTTTAGGACCAATGAGTCCCAATAAGGTGTGTTAGTGGAAACGAGGGTCAGTTGGGACCAATGAGTCCCAGTAAGGTGTGTATGTAACCAATAAGTTGTGTTTAGAACCCATGATGGCTCAATAAGTCCCAGTAAGGTGTGTATGTAACCAATAAGTTGTGTTTAGGACCAATGATGGCCCAATAAGGTTTGTATGTAACCAATAAGTTGTGTCTAGGACCAATGAGTCCCAATAAGGTGTGTTTCGGGGAAACGAAGGTCAGTTGGGACCAATGAGTCCCAATAAGGTGTGTATGTAACCAATAAGTTGTATTTAGGACCAATAATGGCCCAAGAAGGTGTGTATGTAACCAATAAGTTGTGTTTAGGACCAATGAGTCCCAATAAGGTGTGTTAGTGGAAACGAGGGTCAGTTGGAACCAATGAGTCCCAGTCAGGTGTGTATGTAACCAATAAGTTGTGTTTAGAACACATGATGGCTCAATAAGTCCTAGTAAGGTGTGTATGTAACCAATAAGTTGTGTTTAAGACCAATGATGGCCCAATAAGGTTTATATGTAACCAATACGTTGTGTCTAGGAGCAATGAGTCTGAATAAGGTGTGTTTAGGGGAAACGAGGGTCAGTTAGGACCAATGAGTCCCAATAAGGTGTGTATGTAACCAATAAGTTGTGTTTAGGACCAATAATGGCCCAATAAGGTTTGTATGTAACCAATAAGTTGTGTCTAGGACCAATGAGTCCTAATAAGGTGTGTTTCGGGGAAACGAATGTCAGTTGGGACCAATGAGTCCCAATAAGGTGTGTATGTAACCAATAAGTTGTATTTAGGACCAATAATGGCCCAAGAAGGTGTGTATGTAACCAATAAGTTGTGTTTAGGACCAATGAGTCCCAATAAGGTTTGTTAGTGGAAACGAGGGTCAGTTGGAACCAATGAGTCCCAGTAAGGTGTGTATGTAACCAATAAGTTGTGTTAAAACCCATGATGGCTCAATAAGTCCCAGTAAGGTGTGTATGTAACCAATAAGTTGTGTTTAGGACCAATGATGGCCCAATAAGCTGTGTATGTAACCAATAAGTTGTGTTTAGGACCAATGAGTCCCAATAAGGTGTGTTTAGGGGAAACGAGGGTCAGTTGGGACCAATGAGTCCTAGTAAGGTGTGTATGTAACCAATAAGTTGTGTTTAGAACCAATGATGGCCCAATAAGGTTTGTA
>JBCNJP010000001.1:38330-63330 GCA_039602395.1 Deinandra increscens subsp. villosa
TTTATTTGTCACACTTAAAAAAGAGTGGCGAAATGCACCAAACGGCCACGGAATTTTTATGATTTTTTATTCGTGTGACCAAAAAGGAATGTATGGCCACGCTTAAATAATGTTGTGTGACGGAAGAGTAGATTTTATTACTTAGTAAATTAAAAGAAAACAAAACTATTTATGCGTGGCTAAATGTGAGCAATGGCCACGCTTTTTACTTAGTTATGTGGCTAAAAGCTAGTACATATGGCCACTGTTATTAGGTTGTGTGACTAAATATTAGATGACTAATGGTCACGGTAGGTTGTGAGTGACAAAAATCTATTACCTATGGCCACATATATTAACCGTGACTAAATGGTAGGTTGTGAGTGACAAAATTTTATTTTATGGTCACGGTAAAATATTAAATGCGTGGCGAAAAATAGAAGTTTTGTTTCCCTCTAAAACAACGCGCTTTTTTCAATTGTACCATTAATTCGAGCGGGTTAAAATCTGCTACCCTATATATCATCATCATTGTTATTTTCCTTTTTACCGCCATCCCTTTCTTGATCTCAAATTCTCTACACCAATTCTCTCAAATTCTCTACGTACACCAATTCGTTTACACCAATTCTTGTATCAAATGGCCGATAATCAACGCTCCCTTAATTACTGGTATGTGAAGCATAACCGTATTTTTTTGGTTTACAGTAACAGGAGAAGAAGATCCTTCAAGTCCCACAAATCTGTGATTAAACACAACGATGAGAACATCCTGAAGCAACTATATGCGCAGAAGATTCCTGATTGTTTTGCCTACCATGTTGAGACAGCGAAATTATTTCGTGTCCTTGATACAAAATTCAATGAACCCGAAGAAGAAGATGAAGAAGAAGATGAAGAAGATGAAGATGAAGAAGATGATGAAGAAGATCATGAAGAAGCAGATGAAGCAGATGAAGAAGATGAAGAAGAAGAAGAAGAAGATGATGATGATGACGATGCAAGTTCATCAGGATCATACATATCCGAAGATTGCAGTGATCCGGATTATTAATTAATGGATGTTTATGTTTAATTATGAACAAATTAAGAACAATAGTTTATATGTTTATTTAGTTATGATATTAATTAGTAGTTATAATATATATATGATGGTTATAATATATGTTTATCATGTTTGATTATCTTGTGATATGGCCACTCATATTAAAACATTGGCTGCGTGACAAATTATGACAAATGGTCACGGTATATTAATTTTAGGTGGCTAAAAGAATACCAACAGTCGGCGCTTGTAATCATGATTTTTTCATTTACTTTTTCATTTACTTTATCTTTCAAATCTCCATCTACCACGCCCCTCGAGTATCGATATATACTATCTCTGTATCAGTTTTCATCATCATCTCCACCATGACCCTTTTCTCCCAGTCTTTCTCTCTCTGTTTTTCGTCCATCATCGACGGCAAAAAATGTGGAATTGGCATCATCCGTATGTGGAAAATGGTAAGTTATCATCTTCACCACTGAAATTCGATTGAAATTTTCGTCTCAGATTTGGTAATTTTATCTTGTGCAGGGAAAGATTGCACTCTGTATCTCCTGCGAGCAGATTTTAAGTTATTGTGGAAACCATGGAGACGAGGAGTCTCTAATGGTTCATACAAATGCTTTACTGCGAGCAGATTTTAAGTTATTGTGTAATTTTATAACAGTCAGCAGTAAGGGCACATGTTGAGATTTGCAGGACTTGTATTCTTCAGGTGCTTCTCTCCCTTTTGGCCCCATGTACCTGATATTTCTTCAGCCACTTCTTCACCATTTTCAGTTGATCAGAAGCAAGTGCATGTGAGAAAGCAAGAGGGACTTGTTCTCTCTTTTCACTTGATCAGAAGCAAGTGCATGTGAGAAAGCAAAAGAGGGATTTTTCTTCAGCCGCTTCTTCTCCATTTTAAGTTAGTAGTTTTTCAGTTGTAATTTTATAGATCAATGTATTAATGGAATCATAACCTTTGGATTATGTATGTAATTGTGTTTGTTAAAGCAGCAGTTGATTTTGTTTGTTTATTTTTGACTTTTATTGACTCTGGTTTGGTCAAAGAGAGGAGACCTGCAGGCACAATCAAAAAAAGGAAACACTTGACTCAAAATTAAGATCCATAATATATATTCCAGAATACATAAAGAAAAAAAAACAATTATTGTTGATACTGTAGTTTGATCAATTAATCGGTGGTTTTTCGTAATATCATTCCAGTACAGTCAGCTCTGTAGTAAACATTGTGACGTGCATCTACGGATGGCAATACATTATCGTTGTGCGGAAAAACTACCGTACTAAATTCTTCATTGGCATCGTCTTCATAATAATCTCTGTAATTTCTGGGAGGTGTCATAAAGACAATATGCAGTTTTTTATCCAGCTGGTCTTTGACGTAAAACAACTGTTGTGCTTGTGATGCGAAAATGAACGGGTCCTCCTTGTGACCTAGTCTTTTAAGGTTGACCAAAGTGTAACCAAGACTATCTTTTTTGACCCCCTGTGTATTCTCAACCCAGTCGCACATAAATAGAGGGATGGTTTTAATATGGTAATCTAGTAGCCATATCTCTTTTAAAACCCCATAGTAAGGTTTTTTTCCATAGGTTAAGACCTCGTTAGAGATGTGCATGTCATTTACCTCTACACCAACCCCGCTGTTCTGGTAAACCCTACCGTCTCGAGATTTTGTACGAAATGAATAGCCATTGATGTCATATACTTCATATTTCCTCACGCTTCTGTGCGGACCATGTGAAATCCACCTAACGGTCTCTGATATAGTTTCTGGGGACTCCGCCATCTCCTTTTCAACCTGAAATTCATAGTAGGTTCATCAGGAGAGTTCATTAGGAATAGGAAGATTATAGCTCTTCCAAAAATAAAATAAAGTTGTTCCGGACAACTCAGGTCAGTTGTTCCGGAAAGTTACAGTTCATCCGGAATTAAAACTATAAGAAAAATAGTTTCAGTTCACCAGGAAGGTTATAGTTCATCCGGATAGAAAATAGAGTTATTCCGGACAACTCAGGTCAGTTGTTCCGGAAAGTTACAGTTCATCCGGAATTAAAACTATAAGAAAAATAGTTTCAGTTGATCACCAGGAAGGTTATAGTTCATCCGGATAGAAAATAGAGTTATCCCGGACAAGTCAGGTCACTTGTTCCGGAAAGTTACAGTTCATCCGGAATTAAAACTATAAGAAAATAGTTTCAGTTCACCAGGAAGGTTATAGTTCATCCGGATAGAAAATAGAGTTGTTCCGGACAACTCAGGTCAGTTGTTCAGGAAAGTTACAGTTCATCCGGAATTAAAACAATAAGCAAATTTAGCTGACCTTGTTGCGTAACCATTTACCAAATGTTGTGCTCTGCTTCTTAGTAAGGTCATTTAGTCTACTACCAGGATGTTCCTTTTCCAAAAATTTCATGTGTTCTCTGCAATTACATGAATTGAAGTTATCTATAAAAGTTTATAATTAATTAAACAGATAAAAAAAGGTTAATAATCTAAATTACTTACTCGATATAATGCTCAATTTCAGGCGTATTTAGCAACACAAATAAATGCGCTTTCGATAGGAGCTCTGGAGAGACTTCAACTGATCTACCAGCTGACCCAGGACTTCCATCCGCACTGCTATGCTTTTTAGTTGGAACACCAATAGTTGTGATGTTTTTTTGGTATTCGCTGAGAAACTCAATCGTTTCTTCTACAATGTTCTCCTCAGCAATGCACCCTTCTGGATAAGTTTTGTTTCTCACGTGGCCCTTAATTACCTTCATACACCTTTCAAATGGATACATCCATCGAAAGCATATTGGGCCACATAATTTTACCTCCCTAGTAAGGTGCACCGTCAAATGAAGCATAACATCAAAAAATGATGGCGGGAAATATTTCTCAAGCAGGCATAGTGTGACACAAAGATCTTCTTGCAATTTGTCTAGCTCTTCGACGTTGATCTCTTTGCTGCATATTGATTTGAAAAAAAAACAGAGCCTTATAATAGCATATCTTGTCGGTTCAGGCATGACTGACCGAATTGCAATTGGCAGAAACTGTTGCATCAGCATATGATAGTCATGTGACTTGAGCCCCACAAGTTTCTTGTCCTTTAGACTAACCAAACTAGAAAAGTTAGAACAATAGCCTTGTGGAACCTTCAAGTTATACAACGTGTCACAAAACTTTTCCTTTTCATCTTTTTGTAACGTGTAACACGCTGCAGGAAGTACTATGTTGTTCTTGTTCTGTTTAGGCTGCAACTCTGGTCTTAACCCCAAAAAGTTCAGATCCTTTCTCGCTTTCAGTCCATCCTTCGTCTTTCCGGGAAGGTTGAGCAGAGTTCCAACAAGACTCTCAGCCACATTCTTTTCAATATGCATGAAATCAATGCAATGTTGGACACTATTATGCCTCCAGTATCTAAGTCTTCGAAACCATATATTGAATTTCTTCCAATATGGTGGCTTCTCTTTGTTCTTTCTTGTAACAACGCAAATTATTTTTACTATTTCGTTAACAATATTTAACTTGAAAAGTGGTCCCAGAAAATTTCGTTCAAATTTAACAGTTTGTGGCATCAACACTTGCATAGGAAACCATATACAAAACCAAGTGAGTGGTAAATGCAAGTTAATACTAGTTCAATATTTTCAAAAGATGGTTATGACAAGTCATGAACATCAAAAGAGTCGGCAATTCGAGTGTTCGGTTCGTCTTGCGCTCGAGAAGATCCGCGTCTACATGGTAGTTTTACCTGCGTGCAATTACACCCCATTAGTATGTAACATTAATGCAAGTTGGGACATTGTTTAGGCATTAAAAAGGAGGCAAAATTTCAGAAATTAGGCAGCTCCACCGTAAGCTACGCTGGCCACCGTAGCTTACGGTGGCATCAGCTAGCCTACGGTGGCTTGATGCTGGCCTACGGTGGGTGCCCAGGCTGCAGGCCACCGTAGCTTACGGTGGCCACCGTAAGCTACGGTGGTACCTGTGGTTTCGGTACCCCGTCTTGGTTCTTTTTCCACTTAATTGCCCGGATTCGATTTCTACCGATTCATAAGTTACCAACACATGGTTTAAGCTCCAAAAACTTACTAGACTCTAAAATTTAAACATGGACCAATTACCCATCGTTACCTTGCCTTTACCTTACCCGGTTGACCCGTTAAGGGCCAACCCATGCTACAACTCGTCCGGGATTACAAATGAACCAAACCTTGCACATTCACTAGTGGCATGTTCACAATATATCAGATTACTTCATGACTCCTACCTTTTATATCATATGAATTTCAATGATCCTTAAGGAGCATTCCAATTACAACGTATCCATGTCACCTATGTAGGAATCCTAGAATACTAATTAGAATTGGACATCTTACATATGTGTATAACCACCCTTGCCATACACCAAGAACCCAATTAGCCCTTGAGGTATCTTCGGGTCAATTATCCGAAGGCAAAAGCATGAGGAGTGTAGGCAAATCAACCCAATTTGGTTGACTAAGCCACTTCCTCTTTTCCCCTATGAGAGAATCCATTTATTCCCTCATGAGGTGAAGACTTATTCTTTTCTACCCACTATGGTCCATAACCAAATGTAAGATGTTTATAATTATCACTTACTAGTGTAACGAACAAGATGTACGTTACCTCGATTGCTTGACGATCCACTTCCACCGGCGTGAGCTTGATTGCTTCCTTCAAAACCTTGATTGCCTAATGGGTCACTATCAATGTTAGGACCTTAATCATAGTAGCACTTTTACCACGTTTCCATAACATGGCTTCTAAGCTACTCAAACACATTACTAATTCACAAGGATGGCAATCAAGCAATGTTCATCACGTTTGCATCTAGATATATATATGCATCATCAACATTAACATGACAACTAAGGCATACATCAACCATTTTAGCTAATGCACATGATTTCACCTAATTGGTTCAATTTTTTGTGAACTTGTAGCTTCCCATGGTCATCCAACATCAATACAAGCAAATTTGTTGTATTTAATCACATTTTGACTCTTTGAGGCATTTTGTCAAACACCTTGTGTGCATACTTTGATGCACCCATAATTACCCAACCCTTGAACCTCCAACTTGGCCCTTTAGCATAGTGTCGGTGAATTCCATCAGCAATCCATCATAAATTTATCATCTAACACTAATCTCATACACAATTCAAGCAATGGACACAATTTCTCAAACATCCTATGAGGTCATGCAACATGGAAGTTCAAGCATAGGATTTTTGGTGACTACTTCACCAATTCCACAATCAAAATGGGGATTTAAGTAACATATGAAGTTCCTAACATCATAAGATTCATATTACATCACAAATTTGCAGATTTGAGGCCCTAATTTTCGTGACCTACACATGCAAATACTTGGGGTTTCACTTACTTGTTACAAGGACGAATTTAGGGCTTGAGAGCACTTCAAATTTTCAATTATAATGCACCAAAATCACAGCCATAGCCTCATCATGCAGAATTTGGGAAGAAGGAGGAAGGAGAGGGCTGGGGTCGAGACAGAGATCGCAATCTGCGATCTCCTCCTCCTCCTCCCCTATTTTGTTTAGTTTTTTGCTCCTTATTTACATCCCTGGCCCCTCTAGTTTAGGTTTTGGTCAAATCTAATTAAACCTTAACATTTAACATTTAACCCCCAAGTTTCTATAGTATGGCAAGTACTATAACATATAAGGAACAATTTGGTCACATAACAAGGCAATGTCAATTGTTAACGGAATTTTCATATATTAAAACTCGGGATGTTACAACTCCACCCCCCTTAAGGGAGTTTCGTCCCCGAAACAGTTACATACCAAATAAGTAGGGATAGTAGCGTTGCATCTCTTCCTCGGACTCCCAAGTTAGATCCGATCCTTTCCTATGCTCCCATTGAACCTTCACTTGGTTCACTTCTCTGTTTCTTAGCCGCTTAACCTTACGGTCGAGAATCGCAATAGGCCTCTCGACATAGTTAAGCTTATCATCAATGACTAAATCATCGAGTGGCACATAGGCACTCTCGTCGGCAAGACACTTCCTCAAATAGGACACGTGGAACGTATTGTGAATGCCGCTTAGCTCCTCCGGCAATTCCAGTTGATAAGCCACCTTGCCCACACGTGCAAGGATTTTGAAAGGTCCAATGAATCGAGGACTTAGCTTACCTCGCTTTCTAAAACGAATCACACCTTTCCACGGGGAGACCTTTAACAAGACATAGTCTCCCTCTTGGAACTCTATTGGCCTCCTTCTCTTGTCCGCATAAGATTTTTGTCTATCTTGAGCGGCTTTTAATCGTGCCCTCACGATGTCGATCTTGGCCGACGTTTCCCGAACCACCTCGCGGCTACTTAGCTCGCGTTGGCCCACTTCACCCCAACATACGGGTGTTCTACATTTTCTACCATACAACATCTCGAACGGAGGCATCCCAATACTCGAGTGATAGCTATTATTGTAGGCAAATTCTACGAGTGGCAAGTGTCGGTCCCAATTTCCCCCGAAATCAATAACACATGCCCGAAGCATGTCTTCCAATGTTTGGATGGTCCTCTCGCTTTGGCCGTCGGTTTGGGGGTGATATGCTGTACTGAGGTGTAATCTCGAGCCCATTTCCTCCTGGAACCCTTGCCAAAATTCCGACGTGTACCGGGTGTCCCGATCCGATACTATGGAAACCGGTACCCCGTGGCGTGACACAATTTCGTCAATGTAAATATCGGCCAATTTCTCCGCTGAGTACTTCTCCCGAATAGGGAGAAAGTGTGCACTTTTGGTTAGCCGGTCCACAATCACCCAAATAGCGTCGTGGTTCCTGGCCGTTCTTGGCAGCTTGGTTACCAAGTCCATAGTCACATGCTCCCATTTCCACACGGGGATTTCCAAGGGTTGCAACTTCCCGTATGGTCTTTGATGCTCAGCCTTGACTCGTAGACAAGTCAAGCATCTCTCGACGTACTTGACTATGTCGCGTTTCATCCCGGGCCACCAATAATTGGCCTTTAAATCGTTATACATCTTTGTTGCCCCCGGGTGTACCGTGTAACGAGACTTGTGGGCCTCGTCTAATAACATATTCCTCACATCACCTGAGTTGGGAACCCAAACTCGCCCAAAGCGGGTCTTTATTCCACTTTCTTCATCTACTAGATCTTTTACTTGGCCCACAATCCGCTCCTTTTTCCAGTTTTCTTCTTTGACTGCTTCGATCTGGGCCTCCTTGATCCGTGTTATCAAGTTAGAGGTCACCAGAAGTTGCATAGATCTCACTCTAATGGGCACATAGTCCCCCTTTCGACTTAGGGCATCGGCTACCACATTGGCCTTGCCCGGGTGATAGTGAATCTCGCAGTCATAGTCCTTGATCGTCTCAAGCCATCTTCGTTGCCTCATGTTCAAGTCCTTTTGGTCGAAGAAGTACTTGAGGCTTTTGTGATCAGTGAAGATAGTGCATTTGGCCCCATATAAATAATGTCGCCAAATCTTCAAGGCAAACACTACCGCCGCCAACTCTAGGTCATGCGTAGGGTAGTTTTGCTCGTGCACCTTTAGTTGCCGAGATGCATACGCGATCACCTTGCCTCGTTGCATCAATACACAACCGAGGCCAACTTGCGACGCGTCTGAATAAACCACTAGGTCTTCGTTGCCCGCGGGCAAGGTTAAAACCGGGGCTTGGGTTAGCTTCTGTTTGAGGCTTCGAAATGCCTCCTCTTGCTCGGTACCCCATACAAACTTGGTTTCTTTCTTAGTCAGCTTCGTTAAGGGTAAGGCTATTTTCGAGAAATCTTGGATAAATCTCCGGTAGTAGCCTGCTAGCCCGAGGAAACTCCTAACCTCGGTGGGAGTCTTAGGGGCTTCCCATAATGTTACCGCTTCAACTTTAGCCGGGTCCACCTTAATCCCCTCGGATCCAATTACATGGCCCAGGAATTGCACTTCTCTTAGCCAAAATGCACATTTGGAGAACTTGGCATACAACTTCTCAACTCTTAGTCTCTCAAGTATCTCTCGTAAATGCTTGGCATGCTCGGCCTCGCTCCGAGAGTAGATCAAAATATCGTCGATGAAGACTATCACCGATTTGTCCAGCATGGGTTTGCACACGCGGTTCATTAAGTCCATGAAGGCCGCCGGTGCGTTTGTTAACCCAAAGGACATCACGCAAAATTCGTAGTGCCCATAGCGAGTTCTAAAGGCCGTCTTGGGGATGTCCTCCTCCTTCACCTTCAATTGATGGTACCCTGACCGCAAGTCGATCTTGGAGAACCATTTGGCCCCTTGTAATTGATCAAATAGATCGTCAATTCGGGGCAAGGGATACCGATTTTTCACCGTGAGTTTGTTTAACTCCCGGTAATCAATGCACATCCGCATACTCCCATCTTTCTTCTTTACAAATAGAACCGGGGCTCCCCATGGTGAGATACTCGGCCTAATAAACCCCTTATCCAGCAACTCTTGGATTTGGGTATTAAGTTCTTGCAACTCTGGGGGCGCTAACCGATATGGTGCCCGTGCTACCGGCTTGGCATTCGGAACTAGGTCAATTCTGAATTCCACATCTCTATCCGGAGGCATACCCGGCAATTCTTCCGGGAACACATCTTTGAATTCTTGGACTACCGGTAACTCATCTATTACCGGTCCTTGTACTCTTGTGTCGGTCACCATAGCTAAAAAGGCTCGGCATCCCTTTTTTATGTACTTTCTCGCTTTGTGCATGGAGCATATTATGGGAGTTCCGCTTTTGTCTCCTAGTATGGTGACTTTGTCTCCCGTAGGTGACGTGAGTTCAATTGTCTTGTGATCACATATCACTCTCGCGTGGTGGCGGGATAGCCAATCCATACCTACCACCACCTTGAACTCTCTCATAGCCATGGGGATGAGGTCAATGGAGAATTCCTCCCCGTTGATGGTGATCGTGCATCCCCGACATACATCATAAACAAGTACAGATTTATCGTTAGCAACTTCTACTTCTAAGGGTACATGCAGTTTTTCAATCACAAATGAAGGGTGCTTAACAAAATCAATTGAGACAAATGACCTATTAGCACCCGTATCAAATAATACACGTGCAGGCAACGAATTAATCGGAAAAGTACCTGACACGACGTTGGGGTCAATCTTGGCCTCATCGGCCGTTAGCTGGAATGCCCTTCCGGTGGCCCGCGGAATTTCAGTTTTTCCTCCAGTCCTTGACCCTTCACCCATCAATTTTGGGCAGTTCGGCTTCTTATGACCCGTCTGATAGCAGTTGAAGCATCTAACTACTTCAGAGGGGCAATTGGAGACAAGGTGGCCCTTTTTGCCACAATTCAAACATGGTCGATCTTTGAAGAGGCACTCTCCCGGATGCCCCCTCCCACAAATCTTGCATTTGGAGTTTCCCCCCTTGAACTCCTTCTTTTTGGGAGATTCTCCCGTTCTCTGCTTCTTTGGAGGGTTTGACTGTGCCTCATTAGGCCCTCTCCTTTCACGAGTTTCTTCCCTTCGGGTGATATCAAGTTCCCGAGCCCTCGCAGCGTTAATCATTTCTTCCACCGTGTTGAAACTCGTTAGGGGCACAAAGTCCTTAATCTTGGGCTTTAGCATGTTCCTATAGAAGAACATCCTTGCCCCTTCGGTAGGCAACACATCCGCACAGAACCTGACCCGATCAAGGTAGATCCCCGTGATTTGATCTACCGTTTGGTCATCGGTCTGCTCCAATTTGAGAAACTCCTGCTTGAGTTTGTTCACCATTGCCTTCGGGCAATGATGTTCAGTAAAGATTTCTTTGAATTCGGGCCACGTTAATGCATTACTTGCAACGTCCCCTTTTTCTTGGGCCTTTGCATCCCACCAATCTTTCGCCCGGTCCCGAAGTAGACCCGTGGCATAACTCACTTGATCATCTTCTTCACAATGGGTCCGGCGGAATACACCCTCCACGTTGGTGATCCACCGATGGCAAGCAATAGGATCCACCTCACCCGAATAGTGAGGGGGTTTGCAAGCCATGAACTTGTTAAAAGAACAACGTTTCTTTGTCTTTTCGGGCTCCCCTCGATTTAGGATAACCCCCTTTAACTCATCAAACTTTTCATTCATGGTCTTAAGAAGATCCTCTTGGATCTTGTGCACGTATTCCGGGAGGGCGGCATCAATAGCCCTCCCGACTTCTTCAGCAATTCGGGCGTTAAGGGCCTCGTTTCTCTGCTCCTCGGTCAAGCCGTCCCCAACTTGGTTCGTCATGACACTACAGAGTTTAATTCAACCAGTTAGTTCATATATCAATTCCCCTTGCCTAGAGCAGGGTTGTTATGGACTCCCCTCGGCAAGTTCCAAGGGTGTCACACATAAGGTCATGGGTTTATAACAATTTACATAACCCATCTTAAACTATTCATGCGTCTCCCGCATCTTTGGTTCCGGTGCAACTCACCATCCCCGTACATGATCTGAAATTACCAAGTTGTGCATCAACTATGCACCCTTAGTTACCATCCGTATCACACACACTAGAACTATAATCATACATCTATTTAGAGATTTAACACGTACCCGGATCTCCGCGGAAGCTCGAACCGAACTCTTAGCCATTATCTCGAGCACGGGTTTGAGTTCAAGAGTCGAATTACACTCGAATCCCTCAAACCTGGGCTCTGATACCAACTTGTAACAACGCAAATTATTTTTACTATTTCGTTAACAATATTTAACTTGAAAAGTGGTCCCAGAAAATTTCGTTCAAATTTAACAGTTTGTGGCATCAACACTTGCATAGGAAACCATATACAAAACCAAGTGAGTGGTAAATGCAAGTTAATACTAGTTCAATATTTTCAAAAGATGGTTATGACAAGTCATGAACATCAAAAGAGTCGGCAATTCGAGTGTTCGGTTCGTCTTGCGCTCGAGAAGATCCGCGTCTACATGGTAGTTTTACCTGCGTGCAATTACACCCCATTAGTATGTAACATTAATGCAAGTTGGGACATTGTTTAGGCATTAAAAAGGAGGCAAAATTTCAGAAATTAGGCAGCTCCACCGTAAGCTACGCTGGCCACCGTAGCTTACGGTGGCATCAGCTAGCCTACGGTGGCTTGATGCTGGCCTACGGTGGGTGCCCAGGCTGCAGGCCACCGTAGCTTACGGTGGCCACCGTAAGCTACGGTGGTACCTGTGGTTTCGGTACCCCGTCTTGGTTCTTTTTCCACTTAATTGCCCGGATTCGATTTCTACCGATTCATAAGTTACCAACACATGGTTTAAGCTCCAAAAACTTACTAGACTCTAAAATTTAAACATGGACCAATTACCCATCGTTACCTTGCCTTTACCTTACCCGGTTGACCCGTTAAGGGCCAACCCATGCTACAACTCGTCCGGGATTACAAATGAACCAAACCTTGCACATTCACTAGTGGCATGTTCACAATATATCAGATTACTTCATGACTCCTACCTTTTATATCATATGAATTTCAATGATCCTTAAGGAGCATTCCAATTACAACGTATCCATGTCACCTATGTAGGAATCCTAGAATACTAATTAGAATTGGACATCTTACATATGTGTATAACCACCCTTGCCATACACCAAGAACCCAATTAGCCCTTGAGGTATCTTCGGGTCAATTATCCGAAGGCAAAAGCATGAGGAGTGTAGGCAAATCAACCCAATTTGGTTGACTAAGCCACTTCCTCTTTTCCCCTATGAGAGAATCCATTTATTCCCTCATGAGGTGAAGACTTATTCTTTTCTACCCACTATGGTCCATAACCAAATGTAAGATGTTTATAATTATCACTTACTAGTGTAACGAACAAGATGTACGTTACCTCGATTGCTTGACGATCCACTTCCACCGGCGTGAGCTTGATTGCTTCCTTCAAAACCTTGATTGCCTAATGGGTCACTATCAATGTTAGGACCTTAATCATAGTAGCACTTTTACCACGTTTCCATAACATGGCTTCTAAGCTACTCAAACACATTACTAATTCACAAGGATGGCAATCAAGCAATGTTCATCACGTTTGCATCTAGATATATATATGCATCATCAACATTAACATGACAACTAAGGCATACATCAACCATTTTAGCTAATGCACATGATTTCACCTAATTGGTTCAATTTTTTGTGAACTTGTAGCTTCCCATGGTCATCCAACATCAATACAAGCAAATTTGTTGTATTTAATCACATTTTGACTCTTTGAGGCATTTTGTCAAACACCTTGTGTGCATACTTTGATGCACCCATAATTACCCAACCCTTGAACCTCCAACTTGGCCCTTTAGCATAGTGTCGGTGAATTCCATCAGCAATCCATCATAAATTTATCATCTAACACTAATCTCATACACAATTCAAGCAATGGACACAATTTCTCAAACATCCTATGAGGTCATGCAACATGGAAGTTCAAGCATAGGATTTTTGGTGACTACTTCACCAATTCCACAATCAAAATGGGGATTTAAGTAACATATGAAGTTCCTAACATCATAAGATTCATATTACATCACAAATTTGCAGATTTGAGGCCCTAATTTTCGTGACCTACACATGCAAATACTTGGGGTTTCACTTACTTGTTACAAGGACGAATTTAGGGCTTGAGAGCACTTCAAATTTTCAATTATAATGCACCAAAATCACAGCCATAGCCTCATCATGCAGAATTTGGGAAGAAGGAGGAAGGAGAGGGCTGGGGTCGAGACAGAGATCGCAATCTGCGATCTCCTCCTCCTCCTCCCCTATTTTGTTTAGTTTTTTGCTCCTTATTTACATCCCTGGCCCCTCTAGTTTAGGTTTTGGTCAAATCTAATTAAACCTTAACATTTAACATTTAACCCCCAAGTTTCTATAGTATGGCAAGTACTATAACATATAAGGAACAATTTGGTCACATAACAAGGCAATGTCAATTGTTAACGGAATTTTCATATATTAAAACTCGGGATGTTACATTTCTTTTTCTCTTATCAATCTTCCCCCCTCTTCCGGTTGAGGTCTCTGGGATTTCTGAATCAGTACACCTTAATCCCTTTCCCCATTTGTTGCTGATAAGTTGAACTTCTTCGTATATCTGTTCTCCGGTCATAGGATCAGCAGCAACTTCCAACTCTTGTTTACCATTGAAGGCCTCTGTTTGCTTTCGGAAGGGATGCGTATATGGTAGATATCTTCTGTGACCAGCATAACACTGCTTGGCTGAGAAAGGAAGCCTAATGCATTTAGTTTCTTCCCGACATACCACACAACCACGGAATCCACTGTACGGGCAACCACAAAGTGTACCAAGTGCAGGGTAGTCATTAATCGTCCATAAAACAACTGCACGCAAAGTAAACTGTTCTTGCGCATACGCATCATATGTTTCCACACCTGCCTCGAATAACAGCTCTAAGTCATCAATTAATGGTTCCAAAAACACATCAATATCGTTTCCAGGCGCTCCCGATATTAATAACGAAAGCATGATGAACTTTCTTTTCATACACAACCATGGTGGAAGGTTGTAAATGACAGATAGAACCGGCCACACACTGTGATTTCTGTTACCTCTATTTACGTCGACCCCATCAGTTGAAATGCCAAGACGAAGACTTCTAGGATCGTCAGCGATTTCGGGATATTTGTCATCGATGGCTTTCCATGCCGGTGAATCGGATGGGTGTCGTAACACACCGGGTGTTTTGGAACTGGTGGCATGCCATCTTAGATCCTCCGCTGTGGTTTTCACTTGAAACAGTCGTTTCAATCTTGGAATGATGGGGAAATACCACATTACCTTTGCAGGAGTATTGTCGTATAGTTTCTTAGTCCTCTCATCCACCTTCCACCTGGACTCACCACAAGTTGGACATACAGTTAGGTCCTTGTTCTCCTTCCTGTACAGAATACAATCATTGATACACACATGTATCTTGGTGTACCCTGCACCCATTGACTTCAAAATCTTCTTGGCCTCATATGTATTCTTCACAATCTCATTACCTTCAGGTAGCATCTGTTTCAGCAAAACTAAAAGTTCATTAAAAAATTTATCTGATCCCCCATGCTTAGTCTTCAAGTTCAGTAGTTGAACCAAGGCAGATAACTTTGTGAAGGTATGGCATCCTTCATACAGAGGCTTCTCAGCATCCATGAGTCGTTCTTGAAACTTCTCATGGTCCTCATCGAAATTTTCTTCAGTAGCTCTGACCATTTTTATTGTTTCGGCTGCATCCAATGGAACTCCGGAATCGAAAAATGATTCCGTGTGAAGCTCCTCTCCTGCGGGCTCGTCTATCTCTCCATGTTTAATCCACCTTCTATAAGTCTGATCGAATCCCTTTGAAAACAAATGAAATTCTACATCATCAGCCTTAAAAGAGTAATGGTTTAGACAATTAACACAGGGACATGGAATTTCATTACTCTCCAAATTGGTAACTGCAAACAATAAGAATGATTTAACTCCATCGGCATATGATTGCGTGGTTCTACTGGTTTTCATCCAAGACTTATCCATGTTTGTTTTGCAAACAGATACAACAACAAATTAAGATGATTAAAAACGATCAATACTGAAAATCCTTTTCAATAATCTTTACTGTGAACCTGTTTATTGGAGAAGTAATAGGACGGAGGGAAAATTCTGTCGATTGATATGTGAAATTTTCAATTGAGTTCGCTCTAATTTACCCCGCCTCTTTTAATATTTAGCGGGCCCAGTTAGAATCATATTTAAATAAATTAAAACGAAAATTACTCTTGATCCTGAGAAACTCTAGTTCATCCGGTTCTATTACTGAATAACTCTTTATAATCCTGAAGAACTCTAGTTCATCTTCCCTCAATCCTCATGAACTCAGTGGGTAATTTTGACTTTCTTCGTTTAATTTTGACTTCTTAATTTGATTCAAGAGATCGTGTGACAGTAATTTCGGATAATTTCAGATCGTGTGATTAAAATATTAGTGGTTTTTTGATATCGTGTAGGAATTTCAGTTGGAGAACGTGTGAAAATAATTTTTGTAGGATAACCAAAAGTCCAACAATTATAATGTGCAGTCCTCATGAACTCAGTGGGTAATTTTGTAATTAATCAAATAAGACCTATGGTATACTCTAGTGATTACACATCTGATAAGACGCATACTCAAGTGATTTGCACATATAACCATACCACTTGATCAGTAATGAGAAACTTCTCACCTCCAACATCAAAACCTTTTCAAAATCCTTATCAAACCTTTTCTCAAAATCCTTAAGAAACCCTTTCTCAAAACACTCAAATCCTTCTGAAAATGGCAAGCTTGAAAGAATTAGTTGAACATTATTTGCAGCTAAAGATTGTTGCTACCCTGGACAGGTACGAGGTGATTATCAGGGCAGAGAGACAGAGTGTCTTAGACGGGATGGCCCTGCTCAACCAGGTACTTACAGAGCCACCAAGTCCATCAAGATACCAGATGGCTACTTTTCTGGTAGAAGAGATACGCGTCTCCGATGCCAGACTTCAAATGTTGGTTCAACAGAGGCAAGAAGCAATGAGTAGGCATTTGGAGTTGATGAAGGAGATGGAATCTAGGTTCCCGTGAACCTCAACATGCAACTGCTCTGTTTCTTTTTTTTTAGGAATGAACATGTAAATTAGGAAACAATTTTGTGTATGGAATTGGAATCAGTAGTATGAAATCCACTTATTGTTATATACTTGTTTATCTATATCTATTTTTGTTTATTAAATCAATCTGTTAAACAAAAACCCTAATCCTCGAAAACAGAGACGATCAAAAACCCTAAACACAAAAAAACAGAACCCCCATTTCCGATTGAAAGATGGAATTTTCATTTTCAAAATTAGAAAACTAGAAAACATGTTCAAATCAACTGTTTTCTATCTCTACATTACATTAGATTTCCGTCGACGATGCGTTGGAGCAGACGGCGACGGAGGTAACGGAGGAGAGGTCGAGCGGTTGTGCGTATAAACCCTAGAAAGTGAACGCCCATTTTCTTTTGTATATATTTGGAAAACGAAAATATAAAACAGAAAACAGTAAAAAAGGTGTTTTCCATTTTTAGTTAAAATTTAGAAAACACTATTTTCTGTTTTCCTAGAAAACAGTAAAAAAGGTGTTTTCCATTTTTAGTTAAAATTCAGAAAACACTATTTTCTGTTTTCCTTGTTTTCTTGGAAAACAGAAATGGAAAACACCCCCTGTTTTCCACAACTAAACGCCCCCTTAAATTTTGGGGAATTATAATTCTAAATAAATTATATAAAAAGATTTAAGATAAAAATTAAATAATGGGTCAATTTGGGGTCAAATGGGTCAATTTGATGTGTTTAGGACCAATGAGTCCCAATAAGGTGTGTAAGTAACCAATAAGTTGTGTTTAGAACCAATGATGGCCCAATTGGTGTGTATGTAACCAATAAGTTGTGTTTAGAACCAATGATGGGCCAATAAGGTGTGTATGTAACAAATAAGTTGTGTTTAGGACCAATGGGACCCAATAAGGTGAGTTTAGGGGAAACGAGGGCCAGTTGGGACCAATGAGTCCCAGTAAGGTGTGTATGTAACCAATAGGCATGTTTAGGACCAATGATGGCCCAATAAGGTGTGTATGTAACCAATAAGCATGTTTAGGACCAATGATGGCCCAATAAGGTGTATGTAACCAATAAGTTGTGTTTAGGACCAATGAGACCCAATAAGGTGTGTTTAGGGGAAACGAGGGCCTGTTGGGACCAATGAGTCCCAGTAAGGTGTGTATGTAACCAATCAGCATGTTTAGGACCAATGATGGCCCAATAAGGTGTGTATTAAATAAAGTTGTGTTTAGGACCAATGAGACCCAATAAGGTGAGTTTAGGGGAAACGAGGGCCAGTTGGGACCAATGAGTCCCAGTAAGGTGTGTATGTAACCAATAGGCATGTTTAGGACCAATGATGGCCCAATAAGGTGTGTATGTAACAAATAAGTTGTGTTTAGGACCAATGAGACCCAATAAGGTGTATGTAACAAATAAGTTGTGTTTAGGACCAATGAGACCCAATAAGGTGTATGTAACAAATAAGTTGTGTTTAGGACCAATGAGACCCAATAAGGTGTGTTTAGGGGAAACGAGGGCCTGTTGGGACCAATGAGTCCCAGTAAGGTGTGTATGTAACCAATAAGCATGTTTAGGAGCAATGATGGCCCAATAAGGTGTGTATGTAACAAATAAGTTTTGTTTAGGACCAATGAGACCCAATAAGGTGTGTTTAGGGGAAACGAGGGCCAGTTGGGGCCAATGAGTCCCAGTAGGGTGTGTTTAGGGGAAACGAGGGTCAGTTGGGACCAATGAGTCCCAATAAGGTGTGTATGTAACCAATAGGCATGTTTAGGAGCAATGATGGCCCAATAAGGTGTGTATGTAACCAATAAGCATGTTTAGGACCAATGAGTCCCAATAAGGTGTGTTTAGGGGAAACGAGGGCCATCTGGGACCAATTAGTCCCAATATTAAGGTGTGTATGACGTAACCAATAGGCATATATGTTTAGGACCAATGATGGCCCAATAAGGTGTGTATCTACCAAATAAGTTGTGTTTAGGACCAATGAGACCCAATAAGGTGAGTTTAGGGGAAACGAGGGCCAATTGGGAGCAATTAGTCCCAATAAGGTGTGTATGTAACCAATAAGCATGTTTAGGACCAATGATGGCACAATAAGGTGTGTATGTAACAAATAAGTTGTGTTTAGGACCAATGAGACCCAATAAGGCGTGTTTAGGGGAAACGAGGGCCAGTTGGGACCAATGAGTCCCAGTAAGGTGTGTATGTAACCAATAAGCATGGTTAGGACCAATGACGGCCCAATAAGGTGTGTTTAGGGGCAATGAGGGTCATTTTAGGATACAATTATCATTAAATTTATTGCTTAGTATTCCATTTTACATTTAAAGATTATTTTAAAGGTATGTTTAAAATAAAGTTAAATACGATTTGCGTTCCTGTGGTTTGGTGGTTTTAACTTTTTGAGTCCATGTTAACTCTTTAAAATTCAAGATAAATCGTATTAATTGAGTTTATATTAAATCCGATAAATGCTGTCACGTCCTTATTAGCTGAGATGTTTTCACCCGGATCGATCCTATTAATCCCCAAATTACTTCCCACCATTTTTCAAATTTCCCAAAATTCATTGATCAGTTCCTATTCAACTCCCTCTAACCAAAACTTTATCACCAAAACGATTCATTACTCTCTTCTTCCATATATCACTAAAAGTTCATCTACCTAATTGATTGATCAGTTCCGGATTCATCACACTATCATCTTCAGAAGATCACTACCTAATTCCCGTCAGTATATATTAATTTCACTGTCATCTTCAGTAGATCATTTTCATCTCAATTATTTCATCTTAATTATTCCATCGCATTTATTTCATTAATTCTCTATTTATTTCACTGTCATCTACAGGATTCATCTGATTTAACAATGGAAATTGAAGGTGAAGCATATGACAATGAATATAATTATTCGGAAGATGATGAAATGTATAACAATGCCGATCAATCGGATAATGAAGAGGAAATGGATAACAATACTGACGATGATTCGGGTGAAGAGGACATGGAAAACATTGATGCCCAAGTCGAAAATGATGCCCAAGTTGATACCCAAGTAGTCGACAATGAGAATGTGGAAGCCTCTGCTCCCCAAGCAAACAAGAGGGGGATGACGCGGTTGGTACAGTGGCGTGCCAGATTTGAGAAAAATGGTGAGGAAAAATAGCCACTAACATTTGATGCGCTGGGAAGGGTTGGCGGGGTCCATAGACCAAAATTTTCGAGTTTTATGGGAGACATTGTAAGGGCAGGGGTTGGATTGAGGTATCTAGAATGGAGGAAGGTGCCAATAGAGGACAAGAACAAAATGTGGGCAGCGATTCAGGTTATGAAACAGATTAAACATTTTCTCATATTAGGTTTGTTATTGAATTCCATGCGACTAAAATATCCTGTCATATGTTATTTTTTTAGAAATATTTCAAAATTGAAGACTTTCGAAGGAGAGCTATAATGGTACGGCTTGGTGGGTTGCTAAGGAGTTTTAGAAGAAATATGTTGGAAAAACACATTCGTCCCAACCTAGCAAAACCCACCGTGCTTGAGAAAGTTCCAAAGATGTATCGCACTATTGTGAAAAAGGAAGACTGGGACAGATTTGTAGCATATACAAGATCTGAAGAATTCGAGGTTTTTATTCAATTCAAACTGCAGATTTCATTAAGTAAGCTAATAAGTGTTAATTAATGAGATTATAATTATATATCCTACTGTTCTGTTGGAAAGGCTGCGTCAAAGATTGGAAAAGAGGTTCGAGCAAATTATACTTATGATCATTCAATGGGGCGGGGAGGATACGTCTTTCTGAGAGAAAAACTGGTAATAAGCTAAGTGTGTTACACCCAGTCATGGTTAAGAACGTTTATGTTTCAAGTCTGATATATATTATTATTATAATACAAGGTACAAAACAAAGAAATTGCAGCTGATGATTGCCCCTCTCGAGCGTTTATGTGGAGGAAAGGAAGGGTAAATAAAGAGGGGGAATACAAAACCCCTGTGGTGAAGGGCATAGCAGATGATATAGTAAGTTTAATTGCTATATATATACCTAATTATTCACATGTTAAAAATTAACAGCACCTCATTAAATTAACTAAATTATATTACTGCAGGCCGAGAATGAAACAAAGATAAATGCGGGATCTGTGACAGTAGAACCGGGAACGGATGCCCTGACACTGGTCCTTGGCAAGGAAAGGGGTGGATACCTAAAAGGTATTGGGTATGGAGTGACTTCCCGTGGATATTGGGGTGCTCCAAAAGGGCGATCAAAAGAACGGATCGAAAAACTTGAGGCGGAACTAATAAATGAAAGACAGCTGCGTGAGAAAAAGGATCAAGAGGTTGAGCGCCTCACTGATATGGTTAAATCACAGGATGAGAGAATTGATAAGCTTATGGCGGCTATGGAGTCTGTGATTCAAGATAAACAAGTTCATAGAGCGTCTGTAAGGGACAAACTATATATATATATATATATATATATATTTATTTATTAATTAATTAACTAATTGAATTAATTGTACATAGGACATGATCAATTCTGCGCGCAATACATCGCGGAAACAATCTACTCAATCAAACTCATCTCAAAGGTCGGCCGATAAGGTACGGATTTGAAACAGTTCTGAATTTGAGTTGATCTGGAAGATTCTAGTTCATCTGGATGAACATGCGTCTCTACTTATAGTTCATCCGGATAGTTAGAGTTCATCCGGATAGTTAAAGTTCCTCAGGATAGGTAAGGTTCATCAGGATAGTAAAAAGTTCATCAGGATAGTTAGAGTTCATCGGGATAGTTAGAGTTGATCCGGAAGATTCTAGCTAGTTCATCTGGATGAACATGCGTCCCTAGTTATAGTTCACCGTGTTGGTTATAGTTCATCCGGATAGTTATAGTTCAGCAGTATAGGTAAAGTTCATCAGGATAGTCAAAGTTCATCAGGATAGTTAGAGTTGTTCCGGAATATAATTAATAATTAACTGTGCCGGCTATGATAAGTTCATCAGGATAGTTAAAGTTCATCAGGATAGTTAACTAATGTTTAGCCGGTTATGATCGATATGATTTTATTAATTAATTGAATTGTAGGTCTCTTCTGCGACTCTATCACAACACACTCCTACATCTACAACAGCGTCGCAAAAGGAAAGGGTAACTATTTTAATTTACACAGTTGTGTACTTCCCTTATAACTAATTGCTATATGATCATTTAATTAAATGCTGATGCTGTCTTTAGGTGAGAAAGAGAAAAATGACAGAAGCAGCAGCTGCTGCAGCCAGTGATGCTGGGGCATCAGAGCAGGAAGTGGTATATATATATATATATAATTAATTTAGAAATTTGACAAATCGCTTTGACGTTATCGTTAATTAATATATATATATGTTAATTACTAATCAGTTAATTACATGGTGTCAATTTAGGAAAAGAATAAGAGACATGCAAAACCTGCAGCTCGTAAAGTACCTCCTAAGAAGAGTGATCTTCAGTTGGAAAAACCAAATAATTATGATGCCACTGCAGCTGCTATCGATCTGCAGCCAGTAATCCAAGAGGTATAGATTAGTATATACCACAATTTTTGTATTCTATTTTTTACTTTAATTAATTAATTGTTTATATATATGCTATAATTAATATTATTATTATTATTATTATGTCACTTCTGATCAGGGGAGGCAAACTGCGACGTTGCACATGGAGTGGGATCCACTGAACGTCGTGGGAATGGGTGAATTATTACCAAAAGAAAAAGATGAGAAGATTCATGGAAGTCCATTAGCTCCTGGTTGCCGTAGAATTAGAGTTTATCAGGTCAAAAAGGGTGCAACATTTTTACCATTCCCAGTAGATGGTAAAACAACGCTTTCGGAGGTTGAAAATAATTATATTATTGCATGGCCGATTAACCGAATGATCCTTCATTCTAATAACAAGTCAGATAGATCACAGCCGGTTGATCATTCTACGGTGCAAAAAGTATTGGAACAACCACAGGTAATTACTACATTAATTAATCGTATCCGCTAATTAATTAACTTTATATATATATTATATATATCTGATCGGTTTTATTTGTCATGTTTCCAGGTAAATAATGATCGGAAAAAGATGCAGAAAGTAGTGTACGTAGCACCAAACCAGCTGAAGAATCAAAATGCGATAAATAGAAAAATCACACGGCACCAGCAGAAGCAGCTGATCACGGACAAGAAATTATAATTAATTAATTATTATAGAAATTAAACTTTGATTAGCTAGTGTCGTATGTTATCTTTTTGAACAGCGTCATGATTAGTGTATGTACATTAATTTTTAATTATAATATATGATTTTTAAGGTTTCTCTATACTAATTAATTAATATATAATTAATTGTAATTAAGAAAATATATGTGACCATATATATAATACCAAAGGCCACAGTTTTTATATTTTAACGTGGCCGTTGCCACCATTTGGCCACGGTTATTGGGACAAATTATCTGATTTCAACTACCCTTTGGCCACTTTTTTTTTTCCAATTATATGTGGCTAAAACACAAATATACGTGACCATATAATAACAAAGGTCACGCTTTTTATATCTTAACGTGGTCGTTGCCACCATTTGGCCACGCGTATTGGGACAAAATATCTGATTTCAACTACCCTTTAGCCACTTTTTTTTTCCAAATATATGTGGCTAAAACACAAATATACGTGACCATATAATACCAAAGGCCACGCTTTTTATATTTTAATGTGGCAGTTGCCACCCTTTGGCCACGCTTATTGGGACAAAATTTATGATTTCAGCAACCCATTTGGCCACGTTTTTTCATATCATATGTGGCTAAAACACAAATATACGTGACCATATAATACCAAAGGCCACGCTATTCATATTTTAACGTGGCGGTTGCCACCCTTTGGCCACGCGTATTGGGACAAAAATTATAATTTCAGCAACCCATTTGGCCACGTTTTTTTATAACATATGTGGCTAAAACACAAATATACGTGACCATATAATACCAAAGGCCACGCTTTTGATATTTTAACGTGGCCGTTGCCACCCTTTGGCCACGCGTACTGTGACAAAATGTATGATTTCAGCAACCATTTGGCCACGTTTTTTTATAATGTATGTGGCTAAAACACGAATATACGTGACCATAAAATACCAAAGGCCACGTTAACCAAACACATGTGGCCGTTGGAACCCTTTCGCCACGCTTTTCTGAAGAACTGTTTGATTACAACAACAAATATTGGTACCCTTTAGCCACGCTTATAGGTGGCTTCAGCCACTGATATTGTAACGTGGCCGTAGGGTACATATGGTCACGGCACCTATGGTGTCGTTTGGAATGGAAAAAAAAAACGTGACAAAACACCTTTTGTCACGGTTTTTTTCCGTGGCCAAAGGTGAATTTTGACGTAGTGATAGTAAAGTCCTCCCCGTTCAGTACCACGCCCAACGATCTCCTTCGTACGAATGTAAAGTAGAACGCAAAAATTGGGATACATAAATACCACACAATTGAGTTGCTTTGTAATTTGGCTAATGGATAATAATTTTGAGGACAGGGAAGGGATATATAAGCAATTATTAATGTTCATTTTTTCCGAAAAAGCTATAGATCCTCTGCCCTTGACTTTTATTTTTTCTCCACTTGCTGTCTCAATATGAGATTTAAATGGTGACCCCAAATTTAAAAAATCATTATAATCAAAGGACATAGTATCTGTAGCCCCACTATCTAGAATCCACCCTTTTGTCTTTTGTGAGTGAAATATAGGCTGCACATGAAAAACTTTAGGGCTGCTAGTATTAGAGTTAATAATAGAAGGACTAAGAGTATTAGAATTAATAATAGAAGGACTTGAGTTGTAATTCTCAAGTCCTATACCTATCAAATCATCGACACTTACAGCCATTCCTCCAAAGCTATCACCGCTCCTTCCTTGAGTTAGGTTTCCGGCGCCGTTTCCGGCGGTTCCTCCGGCGCCGTTTCCGGCGGATCTTCCTCCCCCAGTCACCGTTCCTTTCCCATCGGATTTTTGGTGCTGGTTGTTCTTTGATTTCTGTCCATCTTCCCACCACTCTGGATACCCGACTAGCCTGAAGCACTGGTCCTTAGTATGCCTCGTCATCTGGCAATGGGTACAGAACAATTTCGATTTGTCTTCTTTCTCCTTGAATCGGAGTTTCTTCCGCTGTTGTGAATCTTTTGCAGCAAGTCCGAGTCCGATTTCAGAGGAGGAGTCGATGTCTGATGGACCGGCTTTTAGTATACTTACTCTAGCAATTTCTCTCCTGATGGTGACGTATGCC
>JBCNJP010000001.1:63830-87139 GCA_039602395.1 Deinandra increscens subsp. villosa
CTCGCCCACCAATCACAACCCATATACTAGATGTAGCCCGTGGGTGTCCTGCAGCCGGGATTGAAGTGCAGTTGGAAATGTATAGCGTTAAACAGCCCAGCCCTGTGTTTGGTGACTTGGATAAAGACAAGTGGATATTGCAAGGTTCATCAACTACAGATAAAGACGGAAGAAGCGGTCAGCTCATGAAAATAGTCAATGATTTGAGCCCGGGTGTGTACAGAATAAGTTTCAACACGGGCAAATACAACCCAAATGGTTTCTTCCCGTTTGTCTCCATTGTCTTCGAGGTCAAAGAGTCGCAGACAATGGAACATTTTCATGTTCCTTTGTTGCTTTCTCCTTTTTCGTTCTCGACCTACAGGGGCAGTTAGGTATAGATGACCCATCTGACTATCATACATTATTTGCACTTGTGATGAAAATTAGACCCAAGTTTCTCATATCGTGTTATGTAAGATCTGTAAGTTATTTGTGGCCACTGTTGAAATGCTGTGAACCTACTACTACTGGTGTTCATCGGTTAAAGGTGATTAAAATTGAGAAAAAAAAACCAAATGTGAGACCCTTAAATATATTTGTTTTAAAAATTGGACTAAAAGTGACAAAAAGAGAAGTTAACTCCGCTTTATTTTTTTATAAAACCCTATGTGAAAGTTGTGGGCCAAGCAGCTGAATATAGTTGGGTAGGTCTTTTAAAGCTGCGTTTTAACAGTTCGATTTTTAACGGTATGAACTATGAATTAGTATTTTGTTTAATTTTTATTAATCACTAATTTGTATCGAAAGCTTTAATTAGTGAAGTTGGTTTATGACTATAATATATTTTAACAGGTCATATTTCAAAAATAAAAAATTTATGTACCACAAAATAAAGGTTAAATTTGGTTTGAATGTTAGCAGGTCATATTTGCTAAAAGGGTTTTATTTTATTTTATTTATTTTATTTAATGTTAAACTAAAGACTATTATTTATACCACTTGAGTCTATTTTTACTGAAAATTATCTCCGTAAACGGTCAGATGGAAAAGCTGTCAGGCTTAGAGATCGAACTCATGACCTTTCAATCACGAGTCCCCCCCTTCATCACCAATACCATTCGACAAATGACCGATGGTTGCTAAAAGCTTAACCTAGTGCTTTCTTTCTTTCTTGGTAGGTATTTTTTGGAACATTAATTGGATTACGAGCCCTAGTTTCTTTGGATTATATATGGGTGTTTTTTTGGGTTTAATTCAAAAATGTTTATAAAATACCAAAAATAGTCTTCACTTAACGGGCTGTTTTTTAATGTCGTTATAAAGAAATGATTTTTTTCCAAAACAAGTATATAACTTAAAAGATGTCTAATGTAATTAGGATACTTAAAGCACCTAATCTATAATTCTATAATATCTTGTAAACATAAATGACCGTTTTGTAATTTACTCTAGTTTTATTCAAGGTTGTAAAAAACGTTGGGCGGTAGCTCAGTGGTCGACTATAGTTAAGAGATTCATCAGCGATTAATCAAAGATTAATTGATATTAATCAACAATTAAGCTTCCTTAACCGGATAAATCGGTGATTGATCAATAGTCGATTAAAAGATGCTAAGCAACTAGTCACTGATTAATCAGAGACTTGTGGATTTTTAAAACCATGGCTTTATTACTACATTATCATCCATGTCCGTTATAAATAGCCATTTAATACCACTTATATTGCTAGAAATTTGTTGCATGTTGAGATCAACTCATCAACCTCTTAGGTGCAATGTTTATTTCCACTTCTTTACATCAAGGAAATACTAATAAGATTTTCAATCTAGGATCTTATGTTTATTCAACACAATATTTGCATTTTATTTAACACGAATCTCAGAGAAACATAAGACCACTAGTAAGTGTTCCATTGCGTATAGAATTTTGAAATATTGCAAACAATGAATACAAGAGGATTCATGGAGGTAGTATAATGGCATCTAGCCTGTATTAGTAATTTAGTATCTTAAGCTTCTTCTTGGTGGGGGGCATATATTATGTCTTTGAAGGAAGAATACTCGAGATACTTTGTTAACATATGACGCAATACAATTTCTACGGGTCATGAAGTTTTGGGATTTAATTAATCCGTCAACCAGATTGCGTTTATTTTGCGTATGAAAGCGTGAAAAGTTAAAATTTTGCCCTTCCCTACGGGCACCTTATTTTTTTTGTTTTGCACCGGCCTTAACCTAGCGGTTTGGCCTAACCGCCAAGGTTAGCTTTAACTTTTTCCCACCCAATCATTTAGTGCAGACCACGAGTCAATTATTGGTACCTAACCGTCACGGTTTGCCCAAACCGTGGTGGTTACGACAAACTTGCAGGGATTCTCAGTACAAGGAACAGATATTTGACATGGTATAGTAACCGTGGCGGTTTGGGCAAAGGGGGGCGGTTTCTGCGCAACTTTTTCAGCAATCTGACAGGGCCTAAATGGGGCGGTTTGGCCAATATGAGGCGGTTTGGGTGGTTCAAAATCCCGGTATTCTTTTTAACCCCCACGGTTTGGCCTATATGGGGGGTATCCAGTGAACCCAACCCCTGGGTTAAGGCCTATATGGGGCGGTTCGGTTTTTTATAAATATTTAAAATTTGTTTTTTTCATTATTATTATTATTAAAGTATATTTATAACTTATTATTGTTCTTATTATTAGTATTATTATTATTAAACTTATTTTGTTATTATTTTTAGTATTATTATTGGCTGCGGCTAATTACACAGAAGGTTTTGATTTGTACACAGAAAACATACGATCGTTTGTACTCAAACGGTCGTTTGTAAAAGTTTTTTTTTATAAATATTTTAAATTATTTAACTTTTATTATTAAACACATAATTAAACACAGTTCATATACGATCTTCATATACGTCACTCCATCTATAGGCAACCGGCATTGCGTATCTCGCCCAATACCCTGAACATGGAACCGACATTGGGTAGTTGCCAGCTAGTTTAATAGTAATCCAATGCTCTCTGTTCTTTCTCTCTTTAACATACAAATTTCTTCAAAAAACAAGTTTTAGATTTTTTTTTAATATACGAACCGTCCCATATAGGCCTTAACCCAGGGTTGGCAAAAATTCAGAAAGCTGGCAAAAAAAGTTAGGAAAATTCATTAAAGAAAAAGTTAGAGAGTAAAAGAGAAAAAAAGTTGGTAAAAAATTCAAAAAGCTTAACCCCACGGTTTGGGCTAAAGCCCGGGTTTGAGTTTTCAATGATTGCAACAATCCCAAAAAAAAAAAAAAATCCAAGCTTAACCCCACGGTTTGGGCAAACCGTGGCGGTTAGCTTTAAAGTTGCACAAACGCCACGGTTTGGCCTAACCGTGGCGGTTTGTGCGGTGTCCAGAAAAAAAAAATTAGGTGTCTAAATTAGGACCCAAAATTTTAGAACTCAATATATTAATGTGTAGGTTTACATAAAGGAATGTTTAGTTTTTTTTTATAAAGTTTCAAATGTTTATGTTGTTCTTTTTTCTCTATTTAAGAGACCACAAGTCCACAACGCATATTTACCGCACCTAAAAATCTAAATTCCAGAGCATAATTTATTAGCTTTATACAATTTCCCAACAATTGTATTAAAAGATTCAAGCTATTTAGACTAGACTTTGTCTCTACCAAGGTTTGACATTTTGAGTTCTAACCACTTTCTTTTCTTTTACATCTTAAAGAAGCTTCTCTATGGAAACATTCAATTCTTTTTTTGTTGTAGACCAAATCCAGAAGCTTATATTGCCAATTTATTTACATTAAAATATTTGAATTGGTCTTCATTTCCAGAAGATGATCTCATTTCAAAAAACAACACCTTTTGGTAGCTAATTTCAGTATTATTTAACTTTCTATTACAAAAATTTCTAGATTTTCCATGATAAAATAAACTGCAATACATACTTTGCAGGATTTGAACGTCTAACCTTCTGGTTATATGATACACCACTTAACCATCACGATATCAAATGTTATAAGTTTTGTCTAATGGTTTGATAGATTATCTCCTTTCACAAACATAAAGACCAGATAGAGTCAACTATTAATAAAATATGACAAATCAATATATGGCAATTAAGTCACAAAGTGAAAACTTTAGGTAATGAACAAGTCAAATGAGAAGACAATACGGCACCTAAGCAAATAACTTTCATGGATTATGGTTGAAAGTTGAAAATTTATTTATTGGGTAATAAAAGATAAAAATATATGATCTTGATTATAAGTCTAATGTTTAATCTAGATTAAAAACTTAATCAACCACCCTCTACAACTATATTTTTTTTAAGTAGGTAGATGATGATACCATTTGGGGAATATATATAGAAAGCATACCAGGTCCCTACAAATTGGCAAACATATCCTCTTCCCATTCTTGGTGAATACAATGGCTTCCTCCAAATCTTCACTTGCTTCCACCTCTATGGTTCTAATAATTGTTCTTGTATTCCTGTCTTTCACGGCGGAATCAGACAAATCAGACTTCACCATGCCACCTTCAGTCTCTCCTTTCTTCGGTAAATCATAACTTCTGTGGCATATATGATTTAACTTACATTTTGTATACATACTAACCATTATACATATATATGTATTCATATATGTGTGTGTGATTGAACAGATAATAACTTTTGTGATCAAGTCAACTGTGGAAGGGGAAACTGCTCATATGATCCTGCTAAACCGTTTAGTTTTGAATGCAAGTGCGATCCAGGATGGCGCAAAACTCGATCAGACAATGAAGATGAAGACGACCTTCATGCATTCCTTCCATGTGTCATTCCCAACTGTAAGATCAATCAATCATGAAGGGTTAATTCATAATTTGCAATTAACAATTAAGTAGCCATTTTGAGATTAGAACTGAGTTTTGAGCTGTTGTTTTCTTAGGTTCCCTCGACTACTCGTGCATGCCAGCTCCACCTCCGAGTCCTCCTGTCCCTAATAATAGTTCTATCTTTGATCGTAATTCGCTTACTTTTCTTGAGTTTCACCAGAATATTTAACTTTTTTGGGAGTTTTTTTGTTAACATTAATACATTTTTATGGCTTAATTCAGCTTGTTACTGGGCATACTGTGGAGAAGGTACATGCAACCACAATAACACATATAAGCATACATGTGACTGCAATCCCGGATACGCCAATCTCATGAACATCTCCCATTTTCCATGCTTCAGCAGTTGTATGATCAACCCGTCAATTCTTTACAATATATATATAGATATATATATGTATATAGGGAGAGGATCATTTGAGAACTAATTGGTTTTGAGAACTTTTGAGAACAATTCTAAGCCACTAGTTTATATATATGGAAAACTCCCACATGAATTATAGTGGTCCCCACCTGAAATGAGTGGTTGATATTTGGTTCTCAAAAAGTTTTCAAAATAAAACGTTCTTATTTGAACCTAACCCTATGTATGTATAAACCCTAATTAGTAAGATCTCTGAATGAAAGTTTGAATATTGAAACAGGTGCTATTGGAAACGATTGCAGTAGACTTGGAGTCCGGTTACTGAACGATTCATCCACATCTGGTTCTCCAAATGGTGATGGAAGCCAAGGTGAGACAGCAGGCTCAGGAACCAGCCAAAGCTTGGCTGATTCTTCAATCTTAAGAAGATTTCATGTGAACTGTAAACTACATATTATTATAAAAAAGTCAAGCCATTTTTGTTGACTTTGTTTTTTGATTTTGCAGGCATCAGATTTCTTCCTGGAGGCTTTCATTGGATTGGAATCATGGTGATGTCTATAGCCATGGCTTTATGGACATAGGACACCTGTTTAGGTTGTTGATTGTTTTCCTTTTTAGAGGTCTTGTTGATGGTTTTGGTTGATTTATATACTATACATGTATTGCTTATTGTTTGTGTGTATAAATAAAATCTTATATTACCTTATATATCAAATTACATAGCTGATGTGTACACTGAATGTACACTATTCCTTTCCACGTGGCTAATTTCTGTAATGCCATGTGGCATTTATTGTGTTATATATATATTTTTTAATTTGTTAGATGTTGCACTATGTTATATATCTCATATTACACGAGTTGTTAAATGTTCAGATCTGGCTTGGACGGTAAGTTGGTAGTGTTTTAAGGGGGAGGTCTCATGATCTAACCTTGGGCTCTACGTTTTATTTTTTCAGAGGTTTTTTTTTATTCGTTGGCTTGGGCGGTGCTTTCTTATTGGGCCTCTTGGGCGGTTGTCGCTACCTGTGTTTATGGTGTACGCGTGTTTGGGCTTTTCTTTGCTGGCAACACATAAGTTTTACGCGTGTTTGAGGGTCAGCTTTTCTTTCACGCGTGTTTAATCTTTTGCTTCTCTCTCATATTTAGAAACCCTAATGGATCTAATGGAGACGGTGGTTCCTTTTCTTCGGTCTCCGTCGTTACACTTAAGACGGGTGATGATCTTTGGCGTTTGTCGCCGTTGTTCGGATCTTTACACTGTTTATGATCTTAGTTGGCGATTGCTCCCCGGATTCGAGTACAGATCTTGGTTATACTTAGGGGTGGCGTTCTATGCTCTCCGGGTGTGAGCAGATCCTTCACGGTGGTCGTCGGCTGCCGTTTCTTTGTTGTTAACGGCGATAGCGAAGATTCACCTTGCTTTCCGGATTCGAGTACAGATGTTGGTTGTCCTTTAGTGGGTGGCGGTCTGTGCTCTCCGGGTGTGAGCGTCATTCTTCACGGTGGTCGTCGGCTACCGCTTGAATACATATTACTTTATATATCATTACTCTAGCCTGACGTGTACACTGGTCTGGCATTGTGGGTATGAAATATGGTGTTTTCTTATTGGGCCTCTTGGGCGATTGTTGCTACATGTACTTATGGTGTAGGCGTTTTCTTTGCTGGCTACAGATCGATTTTATGGAGACTACAAATGTTGGTCTTTTTGGATCTATGAATGATTTCTGCTTGCTGTTCATATCAATTGATGGTGTTACTTACAGAAATGGGTATGGTGGTTTGGTGGCTACCGACTTCCGGTATGTCGCCACCGCTTATGTTGACTCTTAAAGTGGCTATGATGATTGCATGACCCTTATCTGAGCCTAGAAATGCTCTATCTTCTTAAAGCTTTAACCTTGCCTGATATGGTCTTTTTGAATCTTTGAATGCTTTTTGGTTGCTATTTATATATTGTTGGTGCCACTTACAAAAATGGGTGTGGTGGTTTGGTGGCTACCGGCTTCCGGTATGTCGCCACCGCTTTTGCTGAACGAAAAAGTGGCTATGATGATTTGTAAACCCTTATCTGAGCCTACAAATGTGAAGTCTTTTGGATTGTTTTATCTTCTGTTGGTTGGATTTTGCGAGGTGTTTAGGGGCTATGATGTTTTTCTAAGCCCTTATAAATGAGAAGTTTGTTTTACTATTAAGACTCTTTAGCCTTACAAATCAACAATTTCTTTCACTTTAATTATTTATTTGGTATATGGGCTAAAGGATATACATGTTAGTATGTTACAACAATAAGTTATGAAGTTTCTTTTATATATATACTTTTTCCTCGATTTTCTTTGTTACCATTCATGTTGAATGTCATTTTCTCTTAAATAACCATGTAGGGATATGGATATGGATATGATCCATGTATTTAAAATATTTAATTTGTAAAATGCTTATCAAATCGTGTGGAGGAATATCAGTTTCCGAATTTAATTTTCATTTTCGTTCACATCAAGAATTAGTAATGAAATTATGTATTTGCTTTACTCATATGATTCACCATATGTGATGTATGTAATGGTATTGGCAATTTGAGTTTCCGTTTTCACAGATTAAGTTATCTATTTGTTGAAAACAATTAGAAGTAATGTGGATCTTAAGGTTTTCAATTTTTCAACTTAAATAAGTTTTCTAGCAATTGTATTTCTTGCCCATCCGGTTTTCATCGGTCATCTGGATGTGTTCTTATGGCATTTTTTGGTGGACCATATCAAGTTTTTTCTTATAGGTTTTAATAGTTTCTTTTTGCACACTATTGTATGATGATCTTCGTTTTTTGTAAGTTGTAACAGGTAGATGATTATGATGCTGAATTGGATTTGGAGCTAGACTCAACGAAGAGGTTTACCCTTCAATGATTGGCCTTCTATCAAGTACGAAGTTTTCTATTTTTTGTTATTTTAATTTCTGTCCGACAAGCTTGCCTCTATCTTCCTTTGCCTTAGTGTTCCTTTATTTACTCATTGTGTTTGAATTCTGCATAGTTTATCCATCTTTTCAATTCACATGACTGTAATAACTAATAATATTGGTCAATATCATTGTTTTAAGGTGGTGGGGATTAAAATATCAAGTTATGTTCTCAAGTCATTCTTTGAAAATTTAAAGGTCATAGTGTAGGTTATTTAAGAAATAGAGAGAAGACCTGTTTTTTCATCACAAGAACGTGATATAGTGGTTGGATTGGATTCTATTGTAGGTGGATTAAAGTATCTCAACTATTTTGATGCATATAAAGGTTATTTGTGTTGTACATTACAAGCATGTTTCAGCATGTTTCTCTATCTTTGCATTCTTTACAACTCCCCTTCCACCGGTTACAACTTACAAGTCCCATTCCTTTTTCCCTTTACACGTGTGTATCTCTTGACCACATATTACATGTGAGATGTGAGGAGAGTTGTTTGCATACAGTTAACAACTTCTAGGGTTTTCTGCTTTCAGATACTTATGACCCATTAATGGTCACTTTATTCATAGCAAAGAATGTAGGTTTTGCACTGCTTATACATTCATCATTAAAAAGGTAGCTTAGTCAATATGTCACTTGACTATTATGTACAAACATGCATTTTTAACTATGAACATTAGAAATGGTGGATTGGTTAATGCATCAGCAGGGAACAACTTTGCAACTTTGGAGACAGGGGTTTGAAGGTTTTGATTACACAAATTAGTTGCTTAACTAATGTTTGATTCCTTCAGCAGGAGTTGTTTGCAGGTATTGTAGTTACTTTCATTTTAATTGCTTTATTTTTTATATATTAAATGGCCTTTTTATGAAGTGTAATTGTTTTGTAGGATCGGTCACTGAATTGAATTCGATGATCTAAACTTCCGATTTCATCTACTTGGCTTAGAATTGAAATGGATATTTGGCTGCTTCAAGATGTCAAAAAAATGGTTGCACTTATTTCAGGTTATAACTTGGTTTTTTTAGCATTCAATATGTATAGCATTAGATGGGTGGATGGCCATTTTGTAAATGAGAATGAGTTTTGGCGTTTTGCCATGTTTGGTTGCTATATGGCTATGTAGTTTGTCCGTTGCAATAAATAAATGCGAAACGAGTGGATGGCACGCAACAACAATTGTACTACCATGAAAACGACTCGGCTCCGCCGCGAAGCACGGGTCGACCAACTTTTGCTTATGAACATTCATGCAATTTGATGTATGTTTTTTTAAGCTTATATTTTTATACCAGGGCTTCAATATATATTGTTATTTCCAGGTTAGAATGTCATGGAATGCATTCAATTTTGATTCAATTCAATAAATCAAGTTCAAGTCATATGCTTTCGATATAAAAATATATTTTGCTTATCAATGTAATATTTAATGACACCTTATTTTTGTAAATACATATGAATGTGCACTTAATTATGTAAATTATTACTACCTTTTATATAAAATATTAACAAACTTTACTAAAATTTAACAAACCGCAGCAACGCGCGGGCACTTTACTCGTAATAAATAAAAATGTTTTTAGGGACACTTGTTACTCTCTGATGCTTCCTCACTTTTATTTTTTTGAATCTCTCTCCTATTAGATAATAGCAATTTATCCCACTCTCTTTTGTTAAACATATATACATTAAATAATTATGATGTTAAAAGTATATGTTTTTAGATAAAGAAGTCCTTTCAAATTTCAGAGAAGCTAGTTTCCACTCGCCGTATTTCAATATTTTTCTTTTTACATTTGCATTCCAAACTTATTTCATATTTCAATATTGTAATATGTTTAGTAAGTTGTTAATAAAAATTAGATTGCCATAAAAATTCTCTCGTGTAGTTATTCAGCAAAGACCGAAATGCCAAAAAGTAACTGTTATGATAGTTAAAATATATGTCAAAACTATCAAATTGGTGCTTTATAAATACGAGTTTATGAACATACAACTGATGTTAAAACAGCATGATTTCTGTCTTTGAAAACATATTTGAAGTGAAACATCAAAGCATGATTTTGTACACTTTCCAATTTTAACAAACGGAGACGTGCACACATTGATACATATCAAATACACACACAGACTCATTTCCATCAATCGAAATTAAAGATCAACGATTTCACATTACCTGTTAGGTGCTGAAAGGGGTGACGGTTGAATTCTGAGCTTTGATTCTGAACTTAAAATCGAGAGCAATCAATGAGCGGAAATCGGCGGAGGAGAATAGGGACACATATTGCAGGTTAACTGATTCGAGAATAACCAGTTGTTACGGGTAAAAGATCTGATTTTGCAAATAATCAACCGGTTTGTGAAGCCTAAAACCCAAATCGATGAAAGGACGAGTAAATTACAAATTAGGTTCTTTATAGTATGTTTGGGATATAATATTAGGTAATTATGAATCGTAAACCTTTTTGAAATTAAATTACATTAACATGTATTAATTTTTTGTTTGTGTTTGAACAAAGGTATAAACAAAAATAAAATTACATATGTGAAAGAAATTAAGATTGTATAATTTAGTTACGGGTGTTTTAAATAATTAATAAAATTATTTTATTTTTCTAGCCTTTAGGTGTTTTTTTTTAAGTTTCAAGTTTCAACCCATCATGACATAATCCCCATTTGTCTATGCCTTCAAGGACGGTATCATAATCAGAGACTAAAACCCCAATACAACCATTCTGACAAACGTATAAACATGTTCTCATTTTGATTGGTCTTAGCTATTTGGACTCATATGACTAGCGTATACATTTAATTTTCTGCATTGACTATAATTCTAATGTCCCACTGAAACTATTTATACAAAAATCACCTTTTGCTGAGCAAAAAATACTTTAAATAACAATTGTGACTTTTTGTTAACACCACTAAAACTTAGATTTTGTTTCTTAGGACATGTGGTATATTTATGTTATGTTAAATTTTAACAGACACCACGTAAGTGATGACTGGATATATAACACCACATAACACACATTAGGTATACTCCATGTTATGTGGTGTGATGTGGTGAAATATATTTTATTAATATTTATTACTTTTATAAATGTCAAAATTAAATATTTTAATGACGTGTCATAAAAGAATTGGTGGATGCAAGTTGTGAAACATGCACATAGTCTTGGCGTCTCACAATAGTGGCGTGATATATTTGGCGCATCACTTCAACGGAGGTTTGGCGCACCACTTCAACGGAGGTTTGGCGCACAAGATTCACGGATGTGAGACATGGTTTGGCGCCGTGTTTTTTTTGCCACATAGAAAAAATTTAATAGGTTGACACAAAATCACAAATGTGTCGCAACATTGATAAATTTATAAAAAAATATAAATGCTAAATAATTTGTATAATGCTAGATAATTTGTATAAAAATGCAACCCATTTTAAGAAATTTCATAAAATAGTCTCTCCATTTTAAGAAATTATAAAAACATTGGTTTCTTCTCCCTTCTTATATGAAATTACATTAAAATAGTCCATCTATTTTAAGAAATTACAAAAACAGTCTCTCACACTAACTAGGTTAGTATATAGTTAACTGTGGTTCAATATATGCCAATGGTTTAGTAATTGGGATTATCGTGAGAAAAAGTCAAAACTAAAATTATTATCGGCCAGTTTATGATAACTACGATTAATATGGACCAAGTTTTTAAAAATTAAAGAATTAAATAATAATTCATGTAAGTTAATTAAAGTAGGCAAGTTTAACATTTTAAAATTTAAATATGTATTTACGTACTTTAAAATTTTATTGAAAAAATATATCTGATAAATAAAAAAAAATCAATTAATTAATAGTTTTAAGAAAATAAAGTAAAGAAAAAAAATAGTTAAAATTACAAGAATTTGTTCCTCTAAAAAGTAAGATAGATTTATTTATTTATTTTGATAAAATACAGAAACACAAATCAAGGTGTCCCTTGTTTTACACATGGAAATTGGAATGTATAAGTAGCGTTAAGCATCACTTTTGTGGCGTTAAACGTGCCGATATCGCCCTCTAAGCGCGCCATGAGCGGCATCAATTTCCTTCGACATATCTTCGACGTCCTATTTTTGGGTGTGAAAAAGGAGAGAGATTGAGCTTGTCTAATTAAATAATTAATATAATTGTTTTTAATTATTATTTTTTGTTTAAAGTAATAAAATATACTTCAACATCACATAACACAATCACATCATCTACGGTCAGCATTTACGTGACATGTCTTTAACACCACATAATACAAGGTATCCCACACGCCTCTACAAATTCACATATACAAATACTTAGGGGAGGGGGTATGGTTGCCACAAGGCTTCAAGAAGCCATGCCCACCAACCAATATGAGCATGCCAACTCAAATAGATGGAAAATGAAGCTATTTGAAGCCACACCACATGGTATGGTTGTGGTGTGGCTTCTTGAAGCTATGCGATATAAATTTTTTCTTTATATAAAACACCTTTAATAAATAATCAATAATAATAGTAAACAATATTTATTAAAACAAAAAATAAAATTACAACTTTAACAACATTCATTAAAAAATAAAAATAAAAATTACAACTTTTATTAAAAAAAAATACAAATCTAGGGTTGAGGATTTGCGTTCACCTCCTCCTCGGTTAAAAAACAACCGTTTAGACATACGGAATCGGTCTTTAAAAATTCCCTCATGGTAACAGGGATTTTCGGCGAAATAAAGTTCCACCAATCGTTGGTGACCGTTTTCACGATCACGGTAAATACGTCTCCTCCGTTTAGGAGCGGAAACCTCTTCTTGTTCTTCTTGTTCTTCTTGTTGGATGACGTTAATACATAGGTTAAAGTAATTCATTGCGGCCTCGTACGAATTATCGGAGCTGCTTGACGATGTCGGAATCTCGGGTGGTGGAAAAAAGTCTTCTTCATTGTAAAGACTCATTTTATAAAAAATTTGGTAGAGAAAGTGGAGATGAAATGAGAGTATGAGATGTGGTTTATAAAATATTTTGGTGTGTATATATAGTAAAATTAGAAAAAAAAAAGAAGTGAAAAAAAAAACGGATACATTTCGCCGGCTCTCGCCGGTTTCTTCAAGCCGTGAACTCGCGAAATATGGAGCCAGGTGGGGGAGCCACGCGGAGACAGTATCGTTGCCAAGGAGAGCCACGCGGCTCCCTTGAAGCCGACCCTTGGAACCGGCCACGATACCGCCCCCCTTAGGGACTTAACATGTAATTCCCAAAATATCAGGGACCAATTAACGTAATCAACTTCTGAAAACCCTATGAAGCTAAAACCCTCTATCTCTCCTCTCTGGTTTATCCACTCCCAGCTGCAGAAATTATCACAGTGAAAACGAAGAAGAAGACAAGGAAAGAAAATGGTTCGATAGCGATAAGAAATGGTCGAAAGTTATGCAGAAGTTTTCACGCATAAACCCTCGCACAGGAGGCCCCATCTTCTGCAACTCATCCCACATTTTAACACCTCCTCGTGTAGTCCTTATCCCTCTAGGGTTTAATCCACACACCACCAAATCCACATTTCGTTCTCTAGGGTTTAGCCACAACATTCCACCTCCACTTTCCCCATCCATGCCGTCCGCCGCCTCCGCCGCCGCGGCTACCGCCGGCATCGCCACCGCCGTACGCTCTAGGAACCCGTTTAGCACCACCAGCACGTGTTCGAATTCCCCTCGTAATTGCCGCTGCTCTGTGGATGTTCCGGCGAGAGCGTGGACTGCGTTGAAGGAAAATCGAAGTGCGGCGGCGCGTGTGGCGTGGTTTCATACGGCGGTTCCTGATAAGGGGGTTTCGGGGGTTTCGGTTTCGGCGATGAGTTCTGAGGATAATAGCGAGAATAGTGGTGGTGATGATGATGATAAGTCTGTGAAATTGGAGAGGAGACATAGGGGTTCTTTGGCCGGCGGCGGTGGTGGTGGTGGTGGTCCGCCGTTGCTGTCCGGGAACCCGGATTTGTTGACGATTCCTGGAGTGGGACCGAGGAATTTGAGGAAGCTGGTGGAGAATGGGATTGGTGGTGTGGCTGAGCTGAAGAAAATCTACAGGGACAAGGTAGTTTTTTCACTCATTTTCTCTCTCTAGGTCGTTAAATTGTATTTGTGGGCTATGGTTTACCTGCAAGAAGATGCTTGCAGCTTGATGAATATTCTATGGATTGCTTAAAGGGGATTTTCTCTCTCTACCTCATTAAACTGAGCTTATAAATTGTTTTTGTGTGTTAGGATTTACCTGCAAAAAGATGCTTCAAGTTTGATGAATATTCTAATGGATTGCTTAAAGGGTAGTTTTTACAGAGTTTGTATGTGAATGTTTAAAAAAATACTAATTATTCAAGGATATTATACATTTATCTGGTAAACAAGGGTATTTAAGTAATTCTGGAACTATCTTATGCTTTAAAAACATGTTAAATATGTTCTCATGGACTTGTTTATCTTCCTACATCTTTCCAGGTTTATTAGTTTTCATTCTTGAAACTTTGTGGTTATGGTAGTTTTTGTTTTTTACTTCTTTTTTTCATCTTATTACTCTTATTATTAAATTATGGGTTAATGTTTATATGTTATATTAGTGTAAATTGAAGTTGTAAATTGTATTTGTGGGCTAAGATTTACCTGCAAGAAGATGCTTGCAGTTTGATGAATATTCTATGGATTGCTTAAAGGGGATTTTCTCTCTCTACCTCACTAAATTGAGCTTATAAATTGTGTTTGTGGGCTACGATTTACCTGCAAAAAGATATGCTTGCAGTTTGATGAATATTTTATGGATTGCTTAAAGGGCTTTTTTTTTGACTGAGTTTGTATGTGAATGTTTAAAAAAAAGACTAATTATTCAAGGATATTATACATTTATATGTTATATTAGTGTGTCTAATATGTTGGTTTTCTTTTTCGTTCTTTACAGTTTTTCGGGAAATCGAATCAGAAGATGGTGGAGTTCTTAAGAGGATCTGTTGGCATTATACATAGAAACCATGCTGAAAGTATAACCACATTCATTAAAGAGAGTGTGGATGAAGAGCTAAAAGATGATCGTGTGAGCACCATACCGCAAAAGAAACGACTTACCTTCTGTGTAGAAGGAAATATAAGCGTGGGAAAGACGACTTTTTTGCAGAGAATTGCTAATGAAACTCTTGAGCTTCAGGATCTTGTTGAAATTGTTCCTGAACCCATTGACAAGTGGCAAGATATTGGGCCCGATCACTTTAACATATTAGATGCTTTTTATGCCGAGCCTGAGAGGTATGCATATACGTTCCAGAACTACGTATTTGTTACAAGAGTTATGCAGGAGAAGGAGTCATCAAGTGGAATTAAGCCCCTCAGATTGATGGAAAGAAGTGTTTTCAGCGATCGGATGGTATGTGTTATTTATGAGCTTTTAAAATTATCATTTTCTCGCTAAACAACACACACATGTTCACTTACAACACATGAGTGTGATGTTTAGTAGTCCCTAATAGAGATAAAAATAACCTGTTTCAAAATTATCACTTATTAATGCATCAAATGGGAATATGTTTTATCTCAAATGGTTCAAATAACCAAAACAGGTTATTTACCAATCTGTTCGACTAGTCCATTTTGTCACAACTAGTCTATGTGTCTTAACACGATAACCAGATGATTTATTTCAGAAGAAAAAGTTTTTAGAATCATTATTAAGCTTTCCATGCATCAGGGGTGTAATTTGTTATAACTGTAATTTAGCCAGTGAAATCCCTGAATTGACACTTCTTTTTTGGGTTGAAGGTTTTTGTGAGAGCCGTTCATGAAGCTAAGTGGATGAACGAGATGGAAATCAGCATCTACGACTCATGGTTTGACCCGGTTGTTTCTTCTCTTCCCGGACTCATTCCAGATGCTTTTATATATCTTAGGGCCAGTCCAGACACTTGCCATAAACGAATGATGCTACGTAAGAGAGAGGAGGAAGGTGGAGTCAGCCTAGAATATCTTCGTGACTTGCATGAAAAACATGAAAGTTGGCTTTTCCCATTTCAAAGTGGAAATCATGGAACTTTATCTTTTAGCAATCCTCCTGTTCACGAGGACAGCTCTTTACATCCTGATATAAAAGATCGCGTGTTTTATTTGGAAGGCAATCATATGCATTCCAGCATTCAGAAGGTATTTTTATTTTATTTTTTGTTTTCAATGCAACTTTTGAAACGTCGCACTACAGTTTCTTATCAACTCTATATGCTACAAACAGGTGCCTGCATTGGTTCTTGACTGTGAGCCTACGATTGATTTTAGCAAGGATATCGATGCTAAAAAGCAGTATGATTTCTTTCGCTTTACATGCTTTACTATATTGCACGAGTTTTTCTGAAACTTGGCCCTTGTTTGCATGATCAGTTTGCAAGCAAATATTATAATTTCCGTAGTGACTAGAGATGGCAGTTTGGGTTGGGCTGTGTTTTATCTCAAAGACTCAAACAGTTGAACTAAAGATCTACCTAAAAGGAGAACAAGCCACATGGGTTGATGCATACCTAAATCCTATTTATAAATGCATATAACCTTTTTGTTCCTTTTAATTTGAAGTTCTAGTTTAGTATTCCAATAATATTGTCTTTGTAAAATATCAAATTTATTAGTTATACGTAAGAAATGGACAAAAAGGTGTTTGCTGGTAAAGCGGACACAATTAGAACTAAACATGATCATTTCAACCTGAGTTTGCTTTGACCTGTGAGTCACTATCTGGACAGCTTCCCCTTAAACTTATCTTGTGGGTTGAGAGTGGGTTCAGTATTTGACCATATCTTTTTATATGTATGCAAAGGTATGCACGACAAGTTGCAGAGTTTTTCGAGTATGTGAAGAAAGTAAAGGAGGTTCCTACTAAAGGCGATGAAGTGAGCAGCAGCAGGGGTAGCCAATCACAAGTACTGCTGCCTCATGGAGGATTATGGATCCCACCGAAGGGGGAAAACTTCCCTCAGTCCCTCAAGTCACTGGATTTCATGTCTTTCATGCCTGGATCTGGCTCTGTGTAGTGCAGATCTGTTTTTGCTTGTAATTAGAAACTTTAACCTCCCCTTCACACCCTGTGCACCTTTGTAGGAAGGAACTTGATTTCATGTAGGACAATTGTAGTTTTTGTTATAATTTTAATGAAGGGTTTGTTCTTTCAAGCTAAGTGCAATTGTTTGAACCTGACTTTGGTTTGAGTGTGCCAAAATCATCCTGGTTTAGTGTCAGCTGACAGGTCAAAAGCTTAATACGTTCCTAACATAGTCCAACTTTGGTCATAAAAAGCGCCTCATGTACATTTGGCTGATAATTAAAACAACAAATACATGGAAGAAATTATGTATATTTTACTTGATAAAAAGCTGGTATCTAAAAGAGTAACTTTTGGTTGTACATAAAACTTTATATTTAGATATATAGGGCAGCTCTTTTTTGATTCTCAAAACCATGAGTCTCAACTATGCTTCAATTATTAGTACATATTTTGGGGGAATTTATAGCATGCAAATAAACTAAACCTCGTTTTTTCTCTGTACAAATATGAGCATATGAAAGAAGTATGATACTTCAGTAATTTTTTACTAGTTTTAACCATATACATTGTTTGGCACTAAACATTAATATTTTAAAAGTTGAGTTTAGGTAAGATGAGAACATACAGAGGAACAACATCAGGGTTTTATCTATAGTTTCTTATTCATATATCCGTTTTCTCTTCAGCAGAGTCGGTAATATGGAGATCGATCCAATGAGGAAAAGTACTGTTAATGTCTTCAAATCGTATAGATCTTTCACAGAGTTCAGATCTCCAAGAGCAAGCCCAGCCTGTAGCAAGAAACAAACCAAATAAAAATCATGTTTAAATCAGTTTTTAAGGAAAACAATTAGAGAGTGACGCATCAATCTAAACTCCAAGCAACTTACCCTCACAGTAATGTAAGAAGCTGGAATGATGCCAACAACTGTAGCCAAAAAGAACACATGGAATGGTATATCCACAATTGGAGATGCCAGATTAATGAAAAGATTTGGTAGGGTTGGAGTTATCCTCAAAAAGAGCATATAATTTAGCAATTTGTCTCCGCGCTTCGCTATCTGAAAATACAAATGAAATGTGAGTATACTGACCAAAATTGAAACAAATGTTGTTAAATTCAAGTTTTGAAGATGCTTACCTCTGCCTGAAACAATTTCAACTTTTCTGGCCACAGCCACAAGACTATGGGCCTTCCGATCAACTTTGACAGAAAAAAGCAAGATGATGCACCGGCTGTGGCGTTGAAGACAACCAAGAAGATACCTTTTACACCAAAAAGAGCTCCAGCAAGCAGCGACATGAAAATGGTTCCAGGAATCATAAATGTTTGCATGAATATGTAAGTAGAACAGTAACCAAGAATGAATTTTGTTGGGTAAATGCTTGCGTATGTTCCGAGGTCGTCTCTGGCAAAAATAATATCAGATTTAATCAGATCAGATATGTAAGTAGTGAATTTCCCTTTTTAGGGATGTATGTTCCACTAATCCAAATGCTTATAGATATGTGTTTGACATAATAAAACTTCAAAGACCATTTACTAAAGGCCAAAAGATTTGCATAATAAAGTATGAGACAAACCCTTTTTAAATTTTAAGTTTTTCTCATACTTAAAAGTACTATTTATTCCACAATCAAGAGTTCAAGAAAGATACACCCAATTTTGGAGTTGTTGAATGACTACAAGCAAGCAAACTTCCTATCAGACTCCCAAGTTATCTCCTTTTTATCACAAACTTGGATCCAAACGCTCTTCTGGTTTCCATTCAAGTTTTGTTTATATCGATGTCGTATGTGGTACATGGCTGAATCCGCATATATCATCAATATATGTCCTCTTTGGTTATGGACAACAACATATTGCCATTAAGTGTCCAATCATATCAAGTGTCAATGTGATGTGCTAAGCCCAGATATCGACCACTTTTTGTTGACCAATAAATTCAACTTTTGTTGGGACATGGGCACATGATCTTCAAGGGGTTAAAGACAGAAAATCAATGGAGCCTGGATTCGAAACTGAAACCACTAGAGGGACTTCAATGCTTACAATTGTGTCACCCTTGAAGGTTCAGATCTCCATGAGTTCTACCCTGCTTCATGCGCTTAAAACACAAAGCTTCTAATGTGTGCAACATTTTTTGCAGGTGGAGTCTAGCATGAATGCAGATACAAGGCTTGATCCATTCATTCAATCCATTCAACTTCCTTACAAATACTTCCCGATCCTCACCGGATTTCCCATCCAAACTAGCCTAGTTAAGCTAATTACTAATAAAAATGCCACATAATCCATGTTATATACCACATAAAACTTAAATAATAAAACTACATAAGTTTAGCAAGAGAACTAGAAACGAGAAGCCCTAACAACCACTTTACCAAAATAATCAACAAATCAGGCTTTCAGCTTTCATATCACAAATCATTCAATCAAATTACAAAAAAGCAAAAACAATGGAGGTTCGGTTCAGCCATCTACCTGAGCATTTTTAGATCCGAAATGGAGCGGGGCAGCTTAAGCTTTCCATACTCAGCTGCCGGCATCGTGAGATAAATGCAGAACAATCCGGTTGTAAACACCACGAAAACACTCATCGCCACCGTGAATTCCCATCCAGTGAGCGGATACCTCCCGTCCAGTTTCGCACCTACAGGCTTCTTACTCGTAGGCGAATCTTCGGCAGTCTCTTCATCCTTCACCAACCTTCCAGTCTCCACCACCAGATTCCTCGGTGCCGCCATCGATTAACAGCACGCGATCTCGAGCAATACACCGCGAGCAACAACAAAATCCTCAAATTTCGTTACTAGATGCTGATCTCGAGGTAGTTGATGCCATCAAGAGGTGTAGCGTTTGTTGCACATTGAATTGATTGGATCAACCTAGGTTTTGTGGAGGTTAGATACAGAACAACGAATCGATCTGGTAAACTTGAGGTGTAGGAATTGTGGATGAATGAAATTGGGGGCGTTGGTGATCAGGTGAATGAACCCTAGAATGAACTTTTTGAAAAAGCGAATTGAATTGAAGTGGGATTTAGTCGTCAATGGTGGGCCGTAACAGCAATCTACTGAACGATTTCGATGAGGGAGATGACTCCAAAGTAAGTGGCGGCTTAAAACCTGGAAACACATTTCGGGATTTTATAATAAAAATCTCTCAACTTTTTAAATTTAATGCAACTCGCTATTTTTTATCTGGGATAATTTTAGCATTATTTTTTTTTCTTTTTCATCAAATAACACTAATCTATATACTCTATAATAAACACAAGTTTTTTAATGTGTAGGTGACACAATTTAAGGTGTGTCACCTAGGATTAGCTTATGTGTCATTTTTATAGATTTTTGAATTAAAATAATAAATTGTATTTATAAAAAGGAAAGATCTTATAATTAAAAATAAAAAAATTAAATTATTTCCATACAAAATTATCCATATTTGTTTTACAATACCATAACTTTGATTCATCATATCTTCTTTATTTCTCAATGAAAATTTGATCCGTAAATTGCTTTGGATTCGTGAAAGAAAACCTAACAAAACTAGATCCATATTTTTTTTTTGAACATCACTTATATTAAAGCCCAAAAAAGGCAGAAAAACCGGCCTAGCAAGCAGCTAGCCCGGCACAGAAAAGAACCCCTTACATAATACACATATTGCCCCAATCAATCTTCTTTTTACACCTATTATTACACCAAAGCAAAACCCAACATTTCAAGTTGTTTATAATACTGTTAATCGAAGGTTCCTTTCCCCTAAACGCGACCTCATTCCGTTCTCTCCATATGCTCCAACATGTAGAATACAAGACAGCCTGGACCAGCTCTCTTTTCTCCTTAGAAACACCCCTTGAATCATGAAAGCTCACCACATCGTCGATGGAGAGCGCCCAGAAACTTGGCAGCTTAAGCCAATCCATGACCCGTTGCCACACGATCGAAGCGAATAAACACCCTGTAAACAGATGGAGAACAGATTCTGACCCGTCTTTGCATAAGTAGCACAACTCGTTCTCGATCCGAATCCCCCGTTTCTTGAGCTCGTCAACAGTTGCAATCCTTCCCCTTTGCATTCTCCAAATGAAGGCGTTGACTTTACCGGGTATTAGATTATTCCAAGCCAACTTTGGAACACCCTGCGGAGCGTCCTCATTAACCAACATCCGACGGATGTCGGACGAGCAGAACTCCTCCCCATCGCCCCCGTTCCATCTCCACTGTTCCCCATTATATGACATCAATCTATCCATGTGAATCCCTTGATGCTTCACCTTATCATAAACCGATATAATACTCTTCCAAACCCCAGAGATAGTTTGCTTGCAAGGAAATACTACCTCCCTCCTGGAGATCACGTGTATGGAATTAATCACCTTAGTCCATAGTCTCCCATCTTCACTCTTGAGCCTCCATAACCATTTACAAATAAGACTATAGTTAAAAATCTCCAAATCCACCAAACCCAAACCCCCATGTTTTTTAGGAAGAAACACCTCCTCCTTCTTAACCCAATGTATTTTTTTATCCGTACCCGATCCACCCCAAAGGAAGCGAAGCCGGATACGATCCAACTCCTCAAGAACACATTTAGGAGCCTTATATAACGAGAAATAAAAAGTGGGCAAGCTATCTAACACACTTTTTATCAACGTAATCCGACCACCAAACGAAAGGGTCTTGGCTTTCCACTTAGAAAGTCTCTTTTGAAATATCTCAATAATCGAATTCCAAAAAACCTTCCGGTTCATGTTGGCACCCACCTTCATCCCCAAATAGCCAAAAGGCAACGCACCATCCGAGCAACCAAGAATATTCGCCATGCGCCTAATCTCACCCGAATCAACATTCACCCCATAAAGCGCGCTCTTCTCGTAGTTCACCTTCAAGCCCGAGACTAAATAAAAAACACGGAGGATACGTACCAAATTTTGAGCATTAGTCTCACACCACTCCCCCACCACCATTGCATCATCGGCATAGAAAAGATGCGTTAACTCCGGACCCATTCGGGGCAACCTAATCCCTTTGAATAAATCTAGCGATCTAGCCCGGCAAAGCATCCAATCAAGGGCTTCCATAGCAACCACGAAAAGGTAAGGAGAAAGCGGATCCCCTTGTCGAACACCTTTGAAGCAAATGAACTCCTTTGTGGGAGACCCGTTGACCAACACCGAAGCACGAGCCGAGGAAAGAATACCTTTAACCCAACGCCGCCACCTTATAGGGAAAGCCATTTGCTCCATGATCGAGTCAAGAAAGTCCCAATCCAAAGAATCATACGCCTTCCTAAAATCAATCTTAAACATCATCCCTTTATTTTTACTCACCTTTAACCAAGACACCATTTCGTTAAGAATCAACGGGCCATCCACCAAATTACGCCCCGCCACGAAACCCATTTGGGTCTCAGAAATGATTGACCCCAACACCGCTTTCATCCTAACGGCGAGCACCTTCGAGATAACTTTTGAGATACACCCAAGAAGACTAATGGGTCTAAAGTCACCAATAGAATGATCACTATCCTTTTTCGGGATCAAATGCAAGAAGGAAGCACCACAACCATTCGATATGGATCCAGCCTCAAAAAATCGAACCAAAATATTATAGAAATCCTCTTCCAGTTCATCCCAAAAAAAAATTAGGAAATCAAAATTAAACCCGTCCGGCCCGGGCGCTTTGTCCCCATCACAATCCCAAACTGCCGCCCGAATTTCAGCCTTAGAAAAAGGCCGAATAAGCTCCTCCCCCTGCGCTGTAGATAACGTCCGAATCCCAGAACAAACCAAACGAGGTTTTGTACCCATCCTCCTTGAGAACAGAGCCTGAAAAAACTTCCTGATCTCCATCTTAATGACCGTCGGATTTTCCACCCACTGTCCCGATATCCACATCCCATTAATCCTCCCTTTGGCCATGTTAGAATTAACAAAACCATGGAAGAAGGAAGAATTATCATCACCATCAACCACCCATTTTACCCTAGATTTCTGACGGAGATCCCTTATTCTTTCATCCTCCAACTCCATCAAACGG
>JBCNJP010000001.1:102639-104014 GCA_039602395.1 Deinandra increscens subsp. villosa
ATGAGAGTTAGGATGGGTCGAAATAAAGGACATCGCGGGTCAAGATGGGTCGAACTATAGAAAAGGGACGGATATATGTTTCTTAGGGTTTTTAAGTTTTTATTGCTCCTTGAAAAAACATAATTCTTCCTTCGATCTTCATCTTCTTCATCGCGAGTTCACGACTTCTTCGTATCATCTTCTCCGTTCTGATTTCGTGACCTTTTCCTGTTTTCCATCACAACCAGGATTTCTGGTTTCTTCATCGCCATCACATTGTCTTCCTCAGGCGAGATCAGACCTAGAGTGACAGTACCCTATCGCGTTTTCCGGCGAGATCAGATCCCCAGGCCATCACAAACGATTGCCACCACTATATCGGACCACCACAGCTGTGAGCAAAGGCCTAGACGGTGAGCTCACGATCTCGTGCCACAACCCATCGATTCGTCTTCCTAGTCAAAATCGGTTCAATATCTTGCATTTCCACATCTCTCTTCTTCATTCCAGCCATGGAAGACCCACCAATGGTACATTGGTGGATCACCAATTGCAGGTCAGGTATTTTCTTCTCTGAGGGTCTTCTCATAAATTAATCCAGGGCGCGATTTTTAGAGGTTAAGGGCATAAAATATTACTTGAATCAACAAAAGTTCGGTTTTGATTTCACCAATTTATTTCACAATGATTGAGCAACAGGTGTTGTAATATTCCAATCCTTACAAACCATATGTTGTTACTTGTTAGTTGTGACTTGTCCAGCAAAACATTTGGTTGTATTAATTGAAGAATTGGTATTTAATTCTGAGATGAATTTAGTAGGTCTATGATTAGAATTTTAACTATCTCTGAGATGATTTGGAAAACCAAACATATCAAATGAACGTGATTGTATAGAAATTGACCAAGCTTCAGAATGCATCCCTAATGTTGTTTTGTGTGCTCCTGCTTATGGATGCAAATCCTAGATGACACTGCAATTGAAAAGGTATGGCTGAGTTCAATGTATAAACTTGAAGCTTCATATATGTTATAATTTATCTCCGCAGATGTACATGTTTCCTTTTTGATGATGTATTCGGTTAGTACAATGCAAATTCTTTGTTTTACTAAAGACGGTAATTATGAGTTCAAAGTTCTTCACATGCAATCCTTTTGAATAAGGAGAAGCCTGAAATGTTTATAAAGAGAGACACTCTATTAGTACAACAAAATGAGAAATTTGAGGAATTTAAAAAAACGCATAATCCGTTAGCCGCCGACGTTACATTTTATTTGCGCCGGACAAAGCCACAAAAGTCTAACGTTCCGGTGCTACATTTTTTTCACGCCGGACTCGATGTCATGTTCATATGGCAGTAGCTTCCGGCGGTACATTTTCTTCCCTCCGGAACCA
>JBCNJP010000001.1:104514-121028 GCA_039602395.1 Deinandra increscens subsp. villosa
GGTGTGTTTAGGGGCAATGAGGGTCAGTTGGGACCAATGAGTCCCAATAAGGTGTGTATGTAACCAATAAGTTGTGTTTAGGACCAATGATGGCCCAATAAGGTGTGATTGGGGCAATGAGGGTCAGTTGCGACCAATGAGTCCCAGTATGCTGTGTATATAAACAATAAGCATGTTTAGGAACAATGATGGCCCAATAATGTGTGTTTAGGGGAAATGAGGGTCAGTTGGGACCAATGAGTCCGAATAAGGCGTGTATGTAACCTATAAGTTGTGTTTAAGACCATTGATGGCCTAATAAGGTGTGTTTAGAGGCAATGAGGTTCAGTTGGTACCAATGAGTCCCAATAAGGTGTGTATAAAACCAATAAGGATGTTTAGGACCAATGATGTCCTAATAAGTGTTCAGTCTGCCGTGCCTGCAATGTGGAAGATAGACCAAAAACATTGAAAATTTGACAAAAACAACAAAAATAGCGTTTATTTTTGTAATTCATTAAGTGTTTTTAAACACATGTCAAATACAAAGAAAATTAAAATCCTTGGTCTATGGTCGGACAAAATGTCTGGAACATGATATGATTCTGGTCTTGTAGATCTAACCATAGGATATGATCCAATCGACCGGTAACTCTATCATTTGATGTGTTGGTAGGCTCAACATACTGAGAAGTAAACAAGTCTATTTGATAACATATTAATTTCATTGAGAAATGTGGACCTTGGGAGTTTAAACAGTGGCATATTCTTTAAAGTTGCCCTTCTCATTAGTACTAGTAAGAAAACTCTAATCGCACATCCTCTGTTTCTTCAGTATTAAGATGACTTATTTCAAAACCAACACATGAGACTTATCTGCTGAGGAAACTCTGACCTTGAGTCTCATCCATTAAAAAAGCTGAGACACATCTGCTGTGAGAAATCACTGACCTTATGTTCTTACGCTCCATCATTCCATAAAACAAAGTGAGAGGTCATCTGCTGAGGAGACTCTGACCTTGACGCTCTCACTCCGCCAAAATTCAATCATCTATAGTCATGAAAGAAGGGTTATCATGATTTCATGACTATATCTATGAAATAAGTCACTTAACACTAAAGAAAAGGGGGAAAGATTACTTTTAAAAGTGTGATTGAATCTGAAAAGCTATTTGATGATTGGTAGAATACTGTTAACTTCCAATCTAATAAGGACCCCACAAAATATTTCTCTAAATTGAACAGAAAACATGATAAATACATCACATGAGATAAATTGAAAATTACCTTGTATGAGCTTAAGTGGATAAACAAAACCGACAATCTGACTTAGGGTACCGAACCCGAAAGGTAATTTGAATTATAAGTGTTATTGATCACGTAATTGACCGGTATGATTCTAAACATGTCTGACCATTACCATACAAAAATAGGTGAATTTTCAAAGTCAAAAGTGCTTAAATTTACAAGTTTGGTGCAAACATGACCAACTTGTGCTAAAACCAATCTTGGTATTGGTTTGAAGTTAACCAACTTAAAAGAATATTGATTTTGAGTTCGGGTGAAAAATCGACCCAACTCGGATGAAATTGAAAATTTTGAGTTCGGGTGGAAAATTGACTCAACTCGGATGAAATTGAAAATTTTGAGTTCGGGTGGAATTTCTTGACCAATCAAGGCAAATTTAGCTACTAGGTAGGTCATGGTCAAATTTGTTGAAATTAATAGGTACTTGACTTATCAATACAAAATTTATCTTCCTAGTAGGTTACTAGTAGCAGACATGCTTTTCTTTAAAGTTTTGGTTATGTTGAAAATTTTTATTACATTTTTACCCTTTTGTTACAATTCTGCTCTTAGCGGACTTTTTATTGCCTTAGTGAACTTCTGTCTGAGGCAAGTCCGCTAAGAATGTTTAACAGGTTTGCCTTTAGCGAACTTGCTTAAAACACTTGTAATTTTTTTTTTGTTTTTCTTAAAGTCCGCTAAGAACAAATTGTTCTTAGCGAACTTGATTGTTTTTGTCTCTTTTAAATGGTGAGAAGTCCGCTAAGTTGAACTTGTCCTTAGCGAACTTCTCCTGTGTTTTTATTTTTGTTTAAGTGTTTGAGAAGTCCGCTAAGAAGGATTTTTGCCTTAGCGAACTTCTCCACTTGCATTATAAGTCTACTGAGGTTAAACAGTTCTTAGCAACTTGTTTATACCTTAGCGGACTTCTATTTTACTTAGAAAACTTTTGCTGTCACAAGTTCCATTTGGCCTTAGCGTACTTGTTTTTAGCCTTAGCGAACTTCTTCAGGCTTAGCGAACTTTCTAGCCTTAGCAAACTTCTTTAGGCTTAGCGTACTTCTCTGAGGCCTTAGCGAACTTGTTTTAATATGTTTCCCTTTAGCGAACTTGTCTCAGTCTTAGCGGACTTGGGACAGTTCTTAGCGAACTTGTTTAAATACTTAGATATTTCTAAGTTCGCTAAACCTAACACTATATAAGGGAGACTTAATCACTTTTTCATTCACCTTTTTCAAATCTCTCATCCGCTCCTCTTCTCATGAACCGGCGACGCTTACCTCCATTGTTCGATCGATTTTTCCTGGATTTTCTCTCTGATCTGTTGTGATATCATCAATTGGGGTTGATTTACACACTCCTCTTGTGATTACAGGTTCGATTTCACTTTCTGTCTAGGTTAATCTGGGTCGATTAGGTTTGGTTGTCAAGGTTCATGCACCGTAGGTGCGAGATAAATTTCTAGGGTTCTAATAATGAAATTTTGATGATTAAACAGATTTATTTGCCTTTTTTTTGCTCCTATTCCTCTTGTGAACACAATTAAGGTATGTAAATCTCATTTCTCCAATTTCACACTTTAAACCGTGAAAGTTGTGTACAGGGGATTGTATGAATGTGTTTGAACATTAAAATTCCTTTGAGTGTTTCATAACAGTTGGTTGTCCTGTGTTCTTTTTTATTAGTTTGAACCATAGAAATTGTGTAAATTGATAAACTTAGAAGCTATGACCTCTGTTATTTGAATACTTAGGAATTTTTGTTTAAATTGTCAAAATTTTGGAACTTTGGTTAGTTTGTAGAACTCATTGGAGCTGCTGCCAATTCCTTTTAGGATACACAAATCTAATTGTGCATATATGCTTATGGGTCTACATTTAATAAATTAGAAGTCTCAATTTGTTTTCACTCAATGATTGGGTTGACTTAACGAATTCCACATAGTGTTGAAGTTATCTAGTCTCCAATCAGAATCTGTTACTCGTAATAGTCTGTGACTAAATTGATGAGACTAAACTTGAGAATCTGCCAATAACTGTTGATTAGCCAAATGATTAATCAAATTGATAGATTAATTTTAAAGTTTCTCAATTAAGTCTTTAAATTCCATTTGCCTTTATTTTGTTGTGTTTGTCTAATATTTTGAAGTCTGACATAGCTTGTCTGATCTCAAAACAAAATTTCTTACAGTTGAGAGATTGATCAAGAGCATTGCATCTTTTTCTATTGATCTTAGAAAATTGTAGATCATCAAAAAGGTATGTTGTTCTATCAAATGGCAATTTGGGTGAAGACTCAAACTTGGCAATACAGGGGAAATTTTTTTCTTAATTTTGGTTATTTGAAGCCTACTTGATGTCTAACATAAATTTCTTGATCCCAGCAGATTATTCTTACTGAGAAAATTGAGAACTCATTGCATCTTAGTCACCTATAGATCTTCACAAAGGTATGTGTTTCTCAATACAAGCATTCAGGTTGTTAATCAGGTAGTGCATCACCTTGTTTCATTCTTATGTGCATATAAGTCTATCTTTGTGTAAGTAGACATCCAATTGAGCCTAGCACTGGTAGTTTAGACTGGCTATGATCCACATGGGTCTGAAATTAGTACAAAACTCAGGTGAAAGGATCTTGGACTCATTTAACACAAAGTTAGATTTAATTTGTCAAACTTGACCTATCTAAGTTAATTTGACCATCTTTGTGATTTATTGAGAGCATATCTACAAAGGATGTGATCTATGACACTTCTAAGGTTCATATGAACTATCTTAGGTACTTAAGCTCTGATTGAACACTTATTTGGTCATTTTGACTTTAATAAGTCAAATATGGCATTGAATTGTTTTTATGAGACTTATGTGACTATCTTTGCTCGAATGTGAATTTGGTGACTTGGTTATTTTTTGTTTAATCCATATGTGCTTATACTTTATGTTAGGATTGAATATGACATGTAAAGACACCATCTCATTTGTTAAAGCTTAAATTGTCATTCTTGTCCTTTAAATGATCAGTTTGGGACTCTTGACCCATTAGGACCTCTTGCATGTTTATAGGTGTTAATTTGACTCTGTTGCTTCTAGACAATCCTTGTTGATGTTAATATGAGATTTATACACTTTGTAGTCAACTCTAAGTGTTGTGAATCTGCATGTGAGATCTTGCTGGTCTTAGCGGACTTGATTCAGTCCTTAGCGTACTTCATGCCTGCTTAGCGAACTTGTTTTAGTTCCTAGCGTACTTGTTCTCTCTTTAGCGAACTTAACGAGTTCTAGCGGACTTGTTCTTCTGCTTAGAGGACTTTGAGTTAATTCATCATAACTATAGATCAGTATTTGAATTTCTGACATACTAGGATTGTTCTGATGGTTTGACAAGTTAGTGTTACACTCATTACATGCATCAAACTGGCATTTTAGACATGACAGACCTGTTATATCCTAACTTCCCTGTCCTACACCTTAAAGTGCTGATTTCAACTTAGTTGTTACTTGTCCTAATCATAAGACATCAAATCAAGGAGTTCACAAGCTCGGGTGGAACCAAGTCACAATGTGACTTTCCCTGAACTAACTTGACAAACTAGGATCTCAAAACCTCACAGTATGCTATTTAAACTTAAAGTCAATTGGTTTTTGATCCCAGATTGCCAAAACCTCCTATATTTGATGTCTCTGACTGTTGTTGAGACTCAGTAGTAGAATTTTCAATAATTCCTCTTTGACCCAACAACAAGTTAAAATTTGGTTGGTTCAATCTAAGTTTTGGGCCATTTACAGTTTTTATGCAATACTTTCATTTAAGTCAAAATTTATGAAGATTTAGATCTGGCTCCTTATTTTCCAGATTTTAAATGTTACACACACAAATTGGTTACTTCCTATAATACTTACCTTTGTTAATCATAATATTCCGGTTGTATGTGATCATTTTTGGAGTATATGCACTATGTGAGTTGGTTTATGTCATTGATTCTAATATGAAAAGCTCTATCACTATCACGAGTCTAATGTGACATGACATTCATCTAGTGTCAACTTGGATATATTCCTTTAATTTTATATATGCAGATGCCTCCCAGACAAGCTGTTGAAGCTTTAGAGTTTGGTCGTTTGCACAACGGAAGGTGCGTGTTTAACAAGAACTGGGAAGGTGCTGATGAGCAGGCAATTGACTTACTGCAACAATTAACATGGGAAACAGCTATGCAGATCAAACCTGTCATCTATAACGGTATTATTAAAGCATTCTGGAGTAATGCTCAATCTGCAGAGCTTGACGATGGTTCAGATATTATAAGGTCTAGGATCTAGAACATTGATGTTGAGATCACTGAAGAGAAGATCAGAATGGTCCTGAACTTACAAGATGCTGACAAGCCCAAGACTTTCACAAAGACTCAATGGCAGTCAACAATCACAAGAATGGGATATTATGGTGTCTTTCTCCTAGATGTCAGCAACAAAACCCACAAGACCATATTCCTGATCAACTGGAGGTTCATAATCAGCTTCTTCATTTATGCTTTCGGACACAGAAAGGCAGCTCCCGATGACTTTGTTGAAGAAACTGCATGTGCTCTACATGGGTTTGTCACTGGCGAGGGGTTCAATCTTTCACACCAACTCCTCAAATGGATGATTTCTAATCTGCATCCCACTGGAAGAGCAATGAAGTTCCTGATGTACCCCCGGTTCATCCAGGCTATCTTGGATCATTATTACCCAACATTGATCAAGCAAGGAGAAACCATCTCTACAAGTTCAATGAACACTGGCTCATACAGCAAGTACCATAAAGGTAAATATCAAGGGAATGATGTACCTTTCTTTCCCGAGATGATTGCTTGGATTGCTCTCGCTGATGCTGAAGGAGATATCCAAATGGGTGAAGCAGCTGTTGAAGCTCAAGTAGACCACAATGAAGCTAATCAAGTCCACACTGAGTTGGATTTAGGCACCTGCTACTGCTGCTTCTAATGCTGTTGAAGACCCTGGGAATCTCTAGGGTACAAGTGCTAAAGCTTCTGAGCATGCTGAACGCTCCTCAAGTCCTATGCTGGTGGATCTGTCTGAAGAAGGAGAAAGAGACGACAATGATGATGATGAAGGGTCTGACTCCTCAGATTCTGATGACAGTCCCAGACAACCTGAGGGCTTTCATCCTCGAAAAAGACAAAGGACTAGAGACTATTCCCGGGCCTCTATAGCTACGACACCACAATCATCCTCTGATAAAAGATATAATCCATCACAGGATGAACAGGATGACGAGGAGGATTCAGTGTATCTCGATGAGGACGATCTTAAATATAACCTTGAAGACGAGACTGATAGTCCTCCCGAGTATCCTCCTAAGACTACTTTACAAACTCTGACAAAAACTTGTGGGTGTAGTTATAAATCCGCTGAGTTTTTCATCAAAGCTGGGAGAAGCAAGTCCTGTACTGAAAAACTCAAAGTCAGAAGTGTAAAAGCACGAGACGATCTTACTACTGCATGATTCGGTAATTGGATAGCAACAAGATGTAAATAAAGCTTTGCTTTACTGATTCACTTAGAGAATACAATTTAGAGAGACAAACACACTCAGTTTACACACAGTTAAGATGTTGCAAATGACAGAACTGATTAACTCTCTCTAACACGAACTATTTATAGTTACTTAGTCATAAGCCAGCGGATCACCAGCAGACCATCTGGTCCGCCGTATCAACTGGTCCGGCGGATCATGTGATCCGGCCAGATGACTAACTAACTCACACAGAAGCTCTTGACTAGATACAATACACGAGACACAACGTTAGCATAGGAATATGCTCTAACAAACTCCCCCTTAACGTGTAGTGTATCTATATTCCAACTAAACTTCAGTCTTCAATCTGCAACATTGCTGCATCCGATCTTTGACTTGAAATCATGTTAGAAACAGAGCTTGCATGGCTGGATCAATCTTGAACAAACTTTGAACTTCAAGATCCACTTACGAAAAATATAATATACTCCCCCTTTCACCATGCTTGAGTCGTCTCACTCAGATAACCTGCAATTTCAGAAGACAGAAACGCGGCTTTCCTTTTCTTTTGAAAATTAACTTAATCTTGGCGCAAAACTTCTCTTTGAGAATCCAAGATATAGTTTTGAAATTTTGATTTCGTATCTTGTATCGATCGGTCGAAAACAAATAAGAAACAAAATCTTTTTGGCTTTTTGAAACTTTATATCAAAACACACCGAAAATCTTTTTGAATTTTTCAAATATGAAACATAAAATGCAATACAGAAATGAAATACTGAAACACACACTATTTTTGTATTTTGCGAGAAAGATCACAACTTGGGATCATATTGGTCATAACATGCTGAAGTACACTTCAGTTTCAATTACTTCAGCACATAAGTCATGTCGATTACTGGTATAATTTGTCCATTGTAAACTCAGGCACAATCATACTCATAACATCTGGATATGTTATTGTATTGATTAAGTTTGCATTGACCAGTGTACCCCACACTATCAGACATACTCAGATATGTTTTTGCTTTTTATATCACACTTTGTGATTTCATTTGTGATTTAATCACATAATGATTGTATTCATGATTCAGTCAACTGTGTTCCATGCAAAAAGAAATAAGAACGTTAAATCGTCTTCCTTAAGGTCGATCTTTCGATACGCAGATAAGGCCTCGGATTTAACAAAATAAGAAAATAAAACAAGTTGAAATTGTATAATCCAACAACAATCAGGTCGGTACTCCCGTACACGCAGAGAAAGTCCGATGAGTTATACGAAACACCAAAGAAAATAAAGCAGAACGTCAAACGAACAACAATCAGGTCGGTCTTTCGACACGCAGAGAAAGTCCGATCGTTTGACAAAATAAAGAAAATCAAACAAGTTTAAATCTTTGCAAAATGAACACATGTATACACAGTGACTTCTCACTTTCTTTTTCACATATTTTTTCTTGATATATCATGAGATATGCATCAAGATGTTGTCCACTTGGTCAAGCATTAGTATTTAGTGTTTATCACATCTGAATACTTTCTGATTTAATGCTGAGCCTACCATGTACATCAAACAATGATCTTATGGCTTTTTCATCTAATTTATCCATGAGTCAGACACGTAAGCCAATGTACCATCATTTCCCAATCATGTCGGATACAATTTCTCATTTTTTAATGTTTTTGTATTTTTCTGTTTTTCGATATTTTTGTATTTTCCAATTTCTCCCCCTTAAAATGAAAACTCTATTTTTGGATTTTCATTTTAACACAAACAAAAACAAAAAGACGCTATTTTTGGCTTTTCAATTTTCTCCCCCTAACCTACATACAAAATGTAAAAGAAAGAAAATTGACCAATCGATACTGATACCTTTTCAGTTTAAGCTTTCAGAAAAATTCAGTGTAGAAATATGAAGCATTCAATTTAAGTTAAGAACACAGAATACTCCTCCATCAGCAACTTTGCAATCACCAACGGGTCTTCTAGGAATACCTGTACACTGGTTTAAATGATTAGTACTCAAACGACCCGAAGCACACAGCTTCTGGTCGACCAGTGTCTTCCACAAAGTCAGTTGCAGCTTGACTGACCACCTTAGGTCGCCACTGCATCTTTGCAGGTGCAGTTTTCACAGAAACGTCATCTTGTGATGAATCACCAACACTAGACTCACTTTTGAAATGTTTTGATTTAAAATGTGATGTTGGTGAGTCATTAAAAATTCTGCCAGATTCATCAATTATCGTGGCGGTTTTTCCAGAAAATTTCCTTTTAACAGTGACAGGACAATTCTGTGCTATGTGTCCCTTTCGGCGACATTGATAGCACAAACGATATGAACGTTTAAATTGGGACTTGTCCTGAACTGGATCACATTTATTAGACAACTCAGACTCATCAGAAATATCATCAAAAACCTGAAATTGGTTAGAATGTACCCATTGTGATGTAGGACTTCTAGGTGTGGAATTGGAATCCGAAGCGGAAGATTCTTTCGGAGAACTTGTAGAGAAATCTTTCTTCTGTATCTTACCTCCGAACCCTTTTTCCATGGTGGATACAAATACCTGCGCCAGATGATATATCTGTTCAAGACTAGTATCTTTCTTCTCCTTAGGAGTCTTCTTTGGCTTGTTCTTCTCAACTTTCTGAACAACTTTGTGATTATGATTACCCAAACCAGATCGTTTATAACCAGGTAACTTTGATAAATCCATTTGAGACGTAGAAGAACCAGCTTGAGCAACCTCAGTAAATTTAGCTTTAATACCCTTCAAATTATTAGCTTGAACAAGCTCAGCAGCCAACTTTTCTTCAGACCCTATCTTCTCATCTGTTCCAACATGCTTGATTGAACACTGTGATTCCCTCTTCTCACACTTAGCAGAAACAAATTCAGAATAATCTTTGTTTACCACTGGAGTGTTCAAATCAACAACAGACTCTGTTTGAATCACTGGATGAGGAATTTGATTAAAATCATCACCTCCAAATACCTTCTTGAAGTTGTCGTCTTGACACAAATAACTTGTAAAAGAATGAGAATTCTTCAAGTTATGCAATTGACGATTGAGATCGAGAATTTCAACTTTCAAATCAGCTATGATCTTCTGAGCTTCAGCAAGAACTTTTTCTGATTGAATCAATTTCTCAGATGTGGTGTTGACTAATGATTTTTCTCGTCTCATCCCATCATGAGCAGCATGCACTTCTTTGGTAACTTTATCCACTCTGTCCTTATATATCTCAATATTCCTTGTTAATAAATTTTTATCTTTCTTCAAAGAAGTGATTGTATCTTGTAATTCAGACTGAACAATCTGATATTGATTTCTATCAGCAGTAACTTCATCCAATGCCTTCTGAAGTTCATCATTCGATGTCTGAAGTACTTCAACCTTTTTGATAGATTTTTGAAATAACTGTTCAAAATCTTCACTAACATCTTGAACTTGAGACTTATATTCTGCAACCTCCTTGACCAGCTTTTCATTGACCGAAGTAAGCTTGACAATTTTTGACATGAACTCATCATTCTCGTGTTGAAGTTGTAACCTTTGTTGATCATTCTGTATACATCTTTCTGACAATTGTTTCTGAACATTCGCTAATTCTGTCACCAACACACTCTTTTCCTTGAGTAACTCTGCATTTGTTTTGCAAACTTCATTAAATTCCTGACATTTCTTGATGAAACTCTCCAATTCTTCATCCTTTCGTTTAATTTCAACAGATTGACATTCTATTTCTTTTATCAAACCTTTAATTCGACTATCCTTTTGTGAACAAAATTCACACACGGATTCATAACCACCCATTTCGGAATCAGAATGACTTGAAGCAGATTTACTGGTCTCAGATGTATACCCACTCGATTCAACCTCAATATTTGCCATCAATGCATAACTGTCTTGAGAATGAACCACGAATGCAGATTCATCTGGAAAATCTTTAGCCCAATCATAACCTTCTTCAGTTTGAGATATCATAGCTTTTGCGTCAGGTTTATCAGATTTACTCTTATCAGATGATGATTGAGAACACTCACGAGCAAAATGTCCAACCTTGGAACAATTGTAACACTTTACTTTAGATTTATCCAAACCCAATTTCCTATTTCCTGGAACAAAAGAATTCTTTCCATGTTTCTTGATAAATCGTCTTCCTTTTTCAACCATCATTGCAAATTGCCAATGCAAATCTAATTCAGTTAACTGATCATCATCCAGCTGTTCTAACTCAGTTCCACTTAAACCAGCATCACTAACTTGACCGAAAATCGATCCAGACGATGAAGATATAAAAGCAGATAACAAAGCAGCTAGATCTTCGGTTGCTTGATTAAAAGTTGACTTACTTGATGATTTAGCAGGAATAGTAAAACTGCATCCTGAAGAATACCCACCATTATCTGATTTTCCAGCAAGAAATGCTGTTACTGGTGGATTACTGCTTGAAATAGAATTTGATTTGGCTTTAGCATGAGCAGTAGCAGAATTCTCTCCAAAATAAACTGCAGGATTTTGAACCGATGGAATTGCTGACTTCTTTACAAGTAATTCCATTTCTCGAGCTTGTAACTTGCTTAACAATTGATTGAAAGTCCAACTTGAATAATTTGGATCATTAGAAAGCATCATAACAAAATTCTCCCATGTTTCCGGTAAAGCTTCCAGAAATTTTTCCTTCAAGTCATCTTTTTCTTTCTGGACTCCTACAATATCGAGTTCATTAATCAGATGAGAAAATCTAGAAATCAAATCTGCAATACTCTCTTTTTCACAATGCTGGAAGTTATCAAACTCCTATAACAAAACTTTCTTTCGACTCTTCTTATATTGCTCGTTTCCTGCACATCTATCCTTCAATGCATCCCATAAGGTTTTTGATGTTGTGCAGTTTTTGAATTGATGCAAAAGTTCTCTTGGTAATGCCATTGTGAGATTTGCATAAGTTTTCTTTTCTCTGGCATAAACTTTCATTTGATCTTCATCAAGATCACTTCGTGGAATTGGTTCTCCATTTTTCTTAGGATATGTATAATCTTGTTCAATAGAAATCCACAAATCAATGTCAAGAGCATTAACAAATGATTCAAATCGTTGCTTCCAATTCTCATAATCCTCCAATCGAAGTAACTTAGGAACTTTCTGAGTTGTTCCTATCTCGTTATCATAGTTCAATATGGCTTGCATTGATGATTGAACAGCTGAAAAAGCGTGAAAATCGCTCATTTTGAAATTTCAATACCGAATGCGAAAACTTAAAACTGAAAAACGGGCGTCTTCCAAGCGGATTTTGGGGGTCAAAACTTGACGGTACTGGCCGTAGGCCAGTACATGTCCTAGATCTCGGAAAGACGAACGTTTTGGCTGGTATTGGGTTCCGTAACTCCAAACGGTTTGCAAGTTACGTCAGTTTTAGTGAAGGTATGTTTTCTGCCAGCGGATCAACACACATTGGCGGATCAAAATACTACCAGCGGACCAGTTCCGGATCAAATTACCGAAGCGGATCAGATTTGTACTAGCGGACCAGATTCCGGATCAGATTTCGTCCGGCGGACCAAATTTCATACGGCGGATCAGTTTTTTTTTTGGTACGGCGGATCAAAACTGGTACGCTGCAACTGTCGCGGATCAGACTGATGAAGATTGCCTGGTGGATCAAATGGCGGATCAAACTGCTCGTCGGGCGGACCAGATGCAGAAAACACAAAAATCGACTGTTTTTCACAGATTTCGACAATTGAAGCTAGATACTGGATCAGTATGATGCGAAAACACTCCAGGAACATCCAGAAATCATGTTTATCCTCGGAATCACTCAGAATTATGAAAAATTGATGAAAAACGTAGAAAACCCAAACTTTCTCTCTCTAGAATTTCGAAAACTTACCAAATCACAGCAGTAGAGCAACCTGGAATGCTCTGATACCACTTGTAAAAGTACGAGACGATCTTACTACTGCATGATTCGGTAATTGGATAGCAACAAGATGTAAATAAAGCTTTGCTTTACTGATTCACTTAGAGAATACAATTTAGAGAGAGAAACACACTCAGTTTACACACAGTTAAGATGTTGCAAATGACAGAACTGATTAACTCTCTCTAACACGAACTATTTATAGTTACTTAGTCATAAGCCAGCGGATCACCAGCAGACCATCTGGTCCGCCGTATCAACTGGTCCGGCGGATCATGTGATCCGGCCAGATGACTAACTAACTCACACAGAAGCTCTTGACTAGATACAATACACGAGACACAACGTTAGCATAGGAATATGCTCTAACAAGAAGGAAGCCCGGTACACAAGATGATTATGAATTGGTGAGTTCGTCTGGCATTCCATCAGACACAGCCTTAGCTACAACAACTATCTCTCGATCTCCTGCTGAGCAATTTGAAGGAATTGACATGGTTATGAGACCACTGGAGCAGCTAGCTGAAGCTGTTTTCACCACCACCGACACAGCTGGAATTGTTGCTACCAGCCCATCAGCTTCAGAATCTGAAAAGGTGATGGAACTTCAGGCTGAAATTGTCAAACTTCAGAGTCAGAATGACCATCTAAACTATTCACTGCAAGTGGCAAATCAAAAGATTAACGATCAGTCACAAGTCATTGTTGAACAAGCTGCTGAAATTCAAAGACTCAAGGATTTGTTAGCCAAATCAAGTGAAGGCAAACAATTAAGTGACAAACCAGATGATGATACCGGTGATAAAGAGAATGAGCTGCCAGAAAACCAACCTGAATCTGATCAAAGAAGTGAAAGAGGGAATTCTCAAGACCCCATATCTTCTACTACCATTCCTTCTGGTAAAGACTCTACTGGTGTTCAAGACACCTCAAGCCCATTTCATGACAGCGATTTTGAAATCGACGATGACACTGTCATAGAAGGAGATGATCTTAATTTCTCTGATGACGAAGATTCTTTTGTCAACATCCTCCTTCATGATGAACCTGTTGATGAGACTCTGGACTCGATCAAAAGGCTTGCACCTATGCCTGAAAACCTAAAACTTCCAAGGTTTGCACAGGCATCCAAGGTTCTTTCTATTGAGGGTTCAACAAGTGCTGATTCTGAAGCTGAACATGACATATCTCTTCAACTTTCGATCATTCCCACCATTCATGCTGATATCTCTACCTCCTCTGCCATGGTTCCCGTGACCAAAGGTGTCCGTCATATATACATCGACCCAACTTTCTTGGACTTTGAGATGTCCAATTTTAGGGAATACTATGCCGAGAATCTATACTCAGGAAGAAACTCATGCGGTATTCTCATTGAGACACTTGAGGATGGTAATGAAGCAGCTTATGAAGAACATCCATAGTTTGTAGACTTTGGAGACGAAAGCGACATGAATGAGCTAGGTCAGAGAATGAACGTGCTCATGAACGAAGCCAATCCTCTGAACTACATCGACTTGGATACGATTGATAGTGAGGATGATGAACAAGAGAAACATCCTTGTCCTACTCCAATCCAAGTAAAGATGGAAGCAGATGATAAGTATGTGAGTGTGCCTCTTTCGACCGTCATGTCTACAGCAGAAACTCTTGCCTTGGACTTCAACCCATATGTTCCAGGTCCTATTCCAACTGATGTTGAAATCATCAATCTTGAGACAAGTGCTGGTCAAGAAACTGAAAGTCAAACTGATCCTGGTATTTCTGCTGAGCAAGATCTCCGAAATCAGATCTTTGAAGCCTCTTTCATACACTTCTCCTCTGACTCTGATAAGGTGGAAGTTGATCCCAAAGAATCGGCTGCTCCAGAACCTGCTGTCACAGAGAAACCCGGTCCTTCTGATAAGGATAAGGGAAAAAGAATATTGACTCCGCATAATCACAAATTTGGAGGGCACCGATGTAGATGAGGAAGACACCCTGAAATAGCTCACATGGTTAGATCTCTAATGAGAGACAACTTCTCCTTATAATATCTGATGAGTCTTACAGACATTGAGTTGACCAAGCTGTATACTGATGAGGAAAGGTTGAATTCACACCTTCCGCGAAATTAAAATGTTGAAGCTGAAACTGACCCCTTGGTAGATATCTTCGCTGACACCACCAAAACCGTTGAATTCCTTCCTAACCGAGATCATCTTTCAGATCTTATTCTTGAAATAGTCAACATATATCTTCCTCCACCTGAGAACTCGTCTGATGAAGCTCCTAATTCTGAAGTATATATCAAAGCCACTACCAACAGGATGACTTTTGAGGCACTCCGCAACTATTGTAGAATTTAGAATATTGATAAGAAGGCTTACAACAGAAAGAAACTTAAAGGTCTACGAGAGTTTGTGGAAGAGTATCGAAAGACAGAACGTCTGGTAAAGCTTGAACAGATCAGACTGAGAGAGCAAGAACGCGCTGAGGCACTCAAGAGGAAAGACAATCCTCCCATCTATGATCAATGGGAAAAGATGGCACCAAACCTAAAGGCTATGCAACAATTTGCTGCCAAAAATCTAAGGATGATGCCAAGCAACCCAAAAGTCAATCCTGGGATGAAAATCTTAGGATGGAAGTATGATGAGGCTTTTGATTCATTCCTGGTAAAAAGGCGGAATGGATATGTTCAAATCTTCGAAGATTTCAAAGATCTTCTCAGCTTATTCTCTTGGGAGCTCAAACAGCTCAAGTACCTGGATTTGGTAAATCACTCTAACCATCAAAAGGGTATACGAGCTGCTGTTTTAATCAAATCTGCTTATGAGGACAAGAAGTTCAATCAATATGTCACACCCCCAATTTCCACTAACGGAGTATAACCGTGTGGGGTATGATCCAGACTAGGATCCAAGTCTTTGGTTACAACCAAGCCATAGTTAAAGGGGTAAACGGTCATGTATTACATTATATAAATCAGAGTTTACATTTCACAAAAATCAGCGGAAACATTAAAAGTTTACAAGGTTGTTGTTTAGTAAAAGTGATTACTAAAGTATCTGAAATACGACTTTCAAAAAGGTTTTACAAAGAACAAGTACTGCCAACGCCCGTGCCATCCATGATCCTCCAAGCCACCTGAAAAGCATTCAACAATCAGGTGTCAGCCAAGGCTGGTGAGTTCACTAAGCGGTCTACCCGTCACAAGTAGACCTATATTTTTATGATCAAAGACAGGTACAACACAATCAATATCATAAGACCTGTAAAATTTTCCATATCGTAGGTAGCTAGCCTAATTTATGCACATTTGAATTGTTCGCAACCGAAGCTGACAATGTATAGGGATTACCTACGGATTTGCCTTCCCGTGTCCTGAAAGACAACGGAGGGTAGGATAACATTGGTCCCAGTCCGACCTTCGGTCGGGTTGGTGAATCACGTGCACCGCTGGGCGGGGGTGTCAATCCCCAGTAGTACTACTCAACATCACCTAGCTATTCTATATTAACGGTCCGAATGTAAGGACTTTTGAAGTTTAACAATCAATTCAATGATACATATGATATTTGGTCGGAAAAAGTTTACTTAGTAAGAAATACCTTACCGTTGCGCATTATCGTCCCTGAATGGACATAGCAACATATAGTAATGAACTCACCTGAGGGGGCACTGGTACTCAGCCAAAAGAAGCAATAGGTTGGTCACAATCAACCTAATCGGGCAAATATGACCTAAACGGGTTAGGAGGTGTCGCGAGGACTAAAATAGCAATCTTAGCTCCTAAACATAGAGGAGACCTAGT
>JBCNJP010000001.1:121528-140528 GCA_039602395.1 Deinandra increscens subsp. villosa
TGTTTTAGCCACATATGTTATAAAAAAACGTGGCCAAATGGGTTGCTGAAATTATAATTTTTGTCCCAATACGCGTGGCCAAAGGGTGGCAACCGCCACGTTAAAATATGAATAGCGTGGCCTTTGGTATTATATGGTCACGTATATTTGTGTTTTAGCCACATATGATATGAAAAAACGTGGCCAAATGGGTTGCTGAAATCATAAATTTTGTCCCAATAAGCGTGGCCAAAGGGTGGCAACTGCCACATTAAAATATAAAAAGCGTGGCCTTTGGTATTATATGGTCACGTATATTTGTGTTTTAGCCACATATATTTGGAAAAAAAAAGTGGCTAAAGGGTAGTTGAAATCAGATATTTTGTCCCAATACGCGTGGCCAAATGGTGGCAACGACCACGTTAAGATATAAAAAGCGTGACCTTTGTTATTATATGGTCACGTATATTTGTGTTTTAGCCACATATAATTGGAAAAAAAAAAGTGGCCAAAGGGTAGTTGAAATCAGATAATTTGTCCCAATAACCGTGGCCAAATGGTGGCAACGGCCACGTTAAAATATAAAAACTGTGGCCTTTGGTATTATATATATGGTCACATATATTTTCTTAATTACAATTAATTATATATTAATTAATTAGTATAGAGAAACCTTAAAAATCATATATTATAATTAAAAATTAATGTACATACACTAATCATGACGCTGTTCAAAAAGATAACATACGACACTAGCTAATCAAAGTTTAATTTCTATAATAATTAATTAATTATAATTTCTTGTCCGTGATCAGCTGCTTCTGCTGGTGCCGTGTGATTTTTCTATTTATCGCATTTTGATTCTTCAGCTGGTTTGGTGCTACGTACACTACTTTCTGCATCTTTTTCCGATCATTATTTACCTGGAAACATGACAAATAAAACCGATCAGATATATATAATATATATATAAAGTTAATTAATTAGCGGATACGATTAATTAATGTAGTAATTACCTGTGGTTGTTCCAATACTTTTTGCACCGTAGAATGATCAACCGGCTGTGATCTATCTGACTTGTTATTAGAATGAAGGATCATTCGGTTAATCGGCCATGCAATAATATAATTATTTTCAACCTCCGAAAGCGTTGTTTTACCATCTACTGGGAATGGTAAAAATGTTGCACCCTTTTTGACCTGATAAACTCTAATTCTACGGCAACCAGGAGCTAATGGACTTCCATGAATCTTCTCATCTTTTTCTTTTGGTAATAATTCAGCCATTCCCACGACGTTCAGTGGATCCCCCTCCATGTGCAACGTCGCAGTTTGCCTCCCCTGATCAGAAGTGACATAATAATAATAATAATAATAATATTAATTATAGCATATATATAAACAATTAATTAATTAAAGTAAAAAATAGAATACAAAAATTGTGGTATATACTAATCTATACCTCTTGGATTACTGGCTGCAGATCGATAGCAGCTGCAGTGGCATCATAATTATTTGGTTTTTCCAACTGAAGATCACTCTTCTTAGGAGGTACTTTACGAGCTGCAGGTTTTGCATGTCTCTTATTCTTTTCCTAAATTGACACCATGTAATTAACTGATTAGTAATTAACATATATATATATTAATTAACGATAACGTCAAAGCGATTTGTCAAATTTCTAAATTAATTATATATATATATATATACCACTTCCTGCTCTGATGCCCCAGCATCACTGGCTGCAGCAGCTGCTGCTTCTGTCATTTTTCTCTTTCTCACCTAAAGACAGCATCAGCATTTAATTAAATGATCATATAGCAATTAGTTATAAGGGAAGTACACAACTGTGTAAATTAAAATAGTTACCCTTTCCTTTTGCGACGCTGTTGTAGATGTAGGAGTGTGTTGTGATAGAGTCGCAGAAGAGACCTACAATTCAATTAATTAATAAAATCATATCGATCATAACCGGCTAAACATTAGTTAACTATCCTGATGAACTTTAACTATCCTGATGAACTTATCATAGCCGGCACAGTTAATTATTAATTATATTCCGGAACAACTCTAACTATCCTGATGAACTTTGACTATCCTGATGAACTTTACCTATACTGCTGAACTATAACTATCCGGATGAACTATAACCAACACGGTGAACTATAACTAGGGACGCATGTTCATCCAGATGAACTAGCTAGAATCTTCCGGATCAACTCTAACTATCCCGATGAACTCTAACTATCCTGATGAACTTTTTACTATCCTGATGAACCTTACCTATCCTGAGGAACTTTAACTATCCGGATGAACTCTAACTATCCGGATGAACTATAAGTAGAGACGCATGTTCATCCAGATGAACTAGAATCTTCCAGATCAACTCAAATTCAGAACTGTTTCAAATCCGTACCTTATCGGCCGACCTTTGAGATGAGTTTGATTGAGTAGATTGTTTCCGCGATGTATTGCGCGCAGAATTGATCATGTCCTATGTACAATTAATTCAATTAGTTAATTAATTAATAAATAAATATATATATATATATATATATATAGTTTGTCCCTTACAGACGCTCTATGAACTTGTTTATCTTGAATCACAGACTCCATAGCCGCCATAAGCTTATCAATTCTCTCATCCTGTGATTTAACCATATCAGTGAGGCGCTCAACCTCTTGATCCTTTTTCTCACGCAGCTGTCTTTCATTTATTAGTTCCGCCTCAAGTTTTTCGATCCGTTCTTTTGATCGCCCTTTTGGAGCACCCCAATATCCACGGGAAGTCACTCCATACCCAATACCTTTTAGGTATCCACCCCTTTCCTTGCCAAGGACCAGTGTCAGGGCATCCGTTCCCGGTTCTACTGTCACAGATCCCGCATTTATCTTTGTTTCATTCTCGGCCTGCAGTAATATAATTTAGTTAATTTAATGAGGTGCTGTTAATTTTTAACATGTGAATAATTAGGTATATATATAGCAATTAAACTTACTATATCATCTGCTATGCCCTTCACCACAGGGGTTTTGTATTCCCCCTCTTTATTTACCCTTCCTTTCCTCCACATAAACGCTCGAGAGGGGCAATCATCAGCTGCAATTTCTTTGTTTTGTACCTTGTATTATAATAATAATATATATCAGACTTGAAACATAAACGTTCTTAACCATGACTGGGTGTAACACACTTAGCTTATTACCAGTTTTTCTCTCAGAAAGACGTATCCTCCCCGCCCCATTGAATGATCATAAGTATAATTTGCTCGAACCTCTTTTCCAATCTTTGACGCAGCCTTTCCAACAGAACAGTAGGATATATAATTATAATCTCATTAATTAACACTTATTAGCTTACTTAATGAAATCTGCAGTTTGAATTGAATAAAAACCTCGAATTCTTCAGATCTTGTATATGCTACAAATCTGTCCCAGTCTTCCTTTTTCACAATAGTGCGATACATCTTTGGAACTTTCTCAAGCACGGTGGGTTTTGCTAGGTTGGGACGAATGTGTTTTTCCAACATATTTCTTCTAAAACTCCTTAGCAACCCACCAAGCCGTACCATTATAGCTCTCCTTCGAAAGTCTTCAATTTTGAAATATTTCTAAAAAAATAACATATGACAGGATATTTTAGTCGCATGGAATTCAATAACAAACCTAATATGAGAAAATGTTTAATCTGTTTCATAACCTGAATCGCTGCCCACATTTTGTTCTTGTCCTCTATTGGCACCTTCCTCCATTCTAGATACCTCAATCCAACCCCTGCCCTTACAATGTCTCCCATAAAACTCGAAAATTTTGGTCTATGGACCCCGCCAACCCTTCCCAGCGCATCAAATGTTAGTGGCCATTTTTCCTCACCATTTTTCTCAAATCTGGCACGCCACTGTACCAACCGCGTCATCCCCCTCTTGTTTGCTTGGGGAGCAGAGGCTTCCACATTCTCATTGTCGACTACTTGGGTATCAACTTGGGCATCATTTTCGACTTGGGCATCAATGTTTTCCATGTCCTCTTCACCCGAATCATCGTCAGTATTGTTATCCATTTCCTCTTCATTATCCGATTGATCGGCATTGTTATACATTTCATCATCTTCCGAATAATTATATTCATTGTCATATGCTTCACCTTCAATTTCCATTGTTAAATCAGATGAATCCTGTAGATGACAGTGAAATAAATAGAGAATTAATGAAATAAATGCGATGGAATAATTAAGATGAAATAATTGAGATGAAAATGATCTACTGAAGATGACAGTGAAATTAATATATACTGACGGGAATTAGGTAGTGATCTTCTGAAGATGATAGTGTGATGAATCCGGAACTGATCAATCAATTAGGTAGATGAACTTTTAGTGATATATGGAAGAAGAGAGTAATGAATCGTTTTGGTGATAAAGTTTTGGTTAGAGGGAGTTGAATAGGAACTGATCAATGAATTTTGGGAAATTTGAAAAATGGTGGGAAGTAATTTGGGGATTAATAGGATCGATCCGGGTGAAAACATCTCAGCTAATAAGGACGTGACAGCATTTATCGGATTTAATATAAACTCAATTAATACGATTTATCTTGAATTTTAAAGAGTTAACATGGACTCAAAAAGTTAAAACCACCAAACCACAGGAACGCAAATCGTATTTAACTTTATTTTAAACATACCTTTAAAATAATCTTTAAATGTAAAATGGAATACTAAGCAATAAATTTAATGATAATTGTATCCTAAAATGACCCTCATTGCCCCTAAACACACCTTATTGGGCCGTCATTGGTCCTAACCATGCTTATTGGTTACATACACACCTTACTGGGACTCATTGGTCCCAACTGGCCCTCGTTTCCCCTAAACACGCCTTATTGGGTCTCATTGGTCCTAAACACAACTTATTTGTTACATACACACCTTATTGTGCCATCATTGGTCCTAAACATGCTTATTGGTTACATACACACCTTATTGGGACTAATTGCTCCCAATTGGCCCTCGTTTCCCCTAAACTCACCTTATTGGGTCTCATTGGTCCTAAACACAACTTATTTGGTAGATACACACCTTATTGGGCCATCATTGGTCCTAAACATATATGCCTATTGGTTACGTCATACACACCTTAATATTGGGACTAATTGGTCCCAGATGGCCCTCGTTTCCCCTAAACACACCTTATTGGGACTCATTGGTCCTAAACATGCTTATTGGTTACATACACACCTTATTGGGCCATCATTGCTCCTAAACATGCCTATTGGTTACATACACACCTTATTGGGACTCATTGGTCCCAACTGACCCTCGTTTCCCCTAAACACACCCTACTGGGACTCATTGGCCCCAACTGGCCCTCGTTTCCCCTAAACACACCTTATTGGGTCTCATTGGTCCTAAACAAAACTTATTTGTTACATACACACCTTATTGGGCCATCATTGCTCCTAAACATGCTTATTGGTTACATACACACCTTACTGGGACTCATTGGTCCCAACAGGCCCTCGTTTCCCCTAAACACACCTTATTGGGTCTCATTGGTCCTAAACACAACTTATTTGTTACATACACCTTATTGGGTCTCATTGGTCCTAAACACAACTTATTTGTTACATACACCTTATTGGGTCTCATTGGTCCTAAACACAACTTATTTGTTACATACACACCTTATTGGGCCATCATTGGTCCTAAACATGCCTATTGGTTACATACACACCTTACTGGGACTCATTGGTCCCAACTGGCCCTCGTTTCCCCTAAACTCACCTTATTGGGTCTCATTGGTCCTAAACACAACTTTATTTAATACACACCTTATTGGGCCATCATTGGTCCTAAACATGCTGATTGGTTACATACACACCTTACTGGGACTCATTGGTCCCAACAGGCCCTCGTTTCCCCTAAACACACCTTATTGGGTCTCATTGGTCCTAAACACAACTTATTGGTTACATACACCTTATTGGGCCATCATTGGTCCTAAACATGCTTATTGGTTACATACACACCTTATTGGGCCATCATTGGTCCTAAACATGCCTATTGGTTACATACACACCTTACTGGGACTCATTGGTCCCAACTGGCCCTCGTTTCCCCTAAACTCACCTTATTGGGTCCCATTGGTCCTAAACACAACTTATTTGTTACATACACACCTTATTGGCCCATCATTGGTTCTAAACACAACTTATTGGTTACATACACACCAATTGGGCCATCATTGGTTCTAAACACAACTTATTGGTTACTTACACACCTTATTGGGACTCATTGGTCCTAAACACATCAAATTGACCCATTTGACCCCAAATTGACCCATTATTTAATTTTTATCTTAAATCTTTTTATATAATTTATTTAGAATTATAATTCCCCAAAATTTAAGGGGGCGTTTAGTTGTGGAAAACAGGGGGTGTTTTCCATTTCTGTTTTCCAAGAAAACAAGGAAAACAGAAAATAGTGTTTTCTGAATTTTAACTAAAAATGGAAAACACCTTTTTTACTGTTTTCTAGGAAAACAGAAAATAGTGTTTTCTAAATTTTAACTAAAAATGGAAAACACCTTTTTTACTGTTTTCTGTTTTATATTTTCGTTTTCCAAATATATACAAAAGAAAATGGGCGTTCACTTTCTAGGGTTTATACGCACAACCGCTCGACCTCTCCTCCGTTACCTCCGTCGCCGTCTGCTCCAACGCATCGTCGACGGGAATCTAATGTAATGTAGAGATAGAAAACAGTTGATTTGAACATGTTTTCTAGTTTTCTAATTTTGAAAATGAAAATTCCATCTTTCAATCGGAAATGGGGGTTCTGTTTTTTTGTGTTTAGGGTTTTTGATCGTCTCTGTTTTCGAGGATTAGGGTTTTTGTTTAACAGATTGATTTAATAAACAAAAATAGATATAGATAAACAAGTATATAACAATAAGTGGATTTCATACTACTGATTCCAATTCCATACACAAAATTGTTTCCTAATTTACATGTTCATTCCTAAAAAAAAAAGAAACAGAGCAGTTGCATGTTGAGGTTCACGGGAACCTAGATTCCATCTCCTTCATCAACTCCAAATGCCTACTCATTGCTTCTTGCCTCTGTTGAACCAACATTTGAAGTCTGGCATCGGAGACGCGTATCTCTTCTACCAGAAAAGTAGCCATCTGGTATCTTGATGGACTTGGTGGCTCTGTGAAGTACCTGGTTGAGCAGGGCCATCCCGTCTAAGACACTCTGTCTCTCTGCCCTGATAATCACCTCGTACCTGTCCAGGGTAGCAACAATCTTTAGCTGCAAATAATGTTCAACTAATTCTTTCAAGCTTGCCATTTTCAGAAGGATTTGAGTGTTTTGAGAAAGGGTTTCTTAAGGATTTTGAGAAAAGGTTTGATAAGGATTTTGAAAAGGTTTTGATGTTGGAGGTGAGAAGTTTCTCATTACTGATCAAGTGGTATGGTTATATGTGCAAATCACTTGAGTATGCGTCTTATCAGATGTGTAATCACTAGAGTATACCATAGGTCTTATTTGATTAATTACAAAATTACCCACTGAGTTCATGAGGACTGCACATTATAATTGTTGGACTTTTGGTTATCCTACAAAAATTATTTTCACACGTTCTCCAACTGAAATTCCTACACGATATCAAAAAACCACTAATATTTTAATCACACGATCTGAAATTATCCGAAATTACTGTCACACGATCTCTTGAATCAAATTAAGAAGTCAAAATTAAACGAAGAAAGTCAAAATTACCCACTGAGTTCATGAGGATTGAGGGAAGATGAACTAGAGTTCTTCAGGATTATAAAGAGTTATTCAGTAATAGAACCGGATGAACTAGAGTTTCTCAGGATCAAGAGTAATTTTCGTTTTAATTTATTTAAATATGATTCTAACTGGGCCCGCTAAATATTAAAAGAGGCGGGGTAAATTAGAGCGAACTCAATTGAAAATTTCACATATCAATCGACAGAATTTTCCCTCCGTCCTATTACTTCTCCAATAAACAGGTTCACAGTAAAGATTATTGAAAAGGATTTTCAGTATTGATCGTTTTTAATCATCTTAATTTGTTGTTGTATCTGTTTGCAAAACAAACATGGATAAGTCTTGGATGAAAACCAGTAGAACCACGCAATCATATGCCGATGGAGTTAAATCATTCTTATTGTTTGCAGTTACCAATTTGGAGAGTAATGAAATTCCATGTCCCTGTGTTAATTGTCTAAACCATTACTCTTTTAAGGCTGATGATGTAGAATTTCATTTGTTTTCAAAGGGATTCGATCAGACTTATAGAAGGTGGATTAAACATGGAGAGATAGACGAGCCCGCAGGAGAGGAGCTTCACACGGAATCATTTTTCGATTCCGGAGTTCCATTGGATGCAGCCGAAACAATAAAAATGGTCAGAGCTACTGAAGAAAATTTCGATGAGGACCATGAGAAGTTTCAAGAACGACTCATGGATGCTGAGAAGCCTCTGTATGAAGGATGCCATACCTTCACAAAGTTATCTGCCTTGGTTCAACTACTGAACTTGAAGACTAAGCATGGGGGATCAGATAAATTTTTTAATGAACTTTTAGTTTTGCTGAAACAGATGCTACCTGAAGGTAATGAGATTGTGAAGAATACATATGAGGCCAAGAAGATTTTGAAGTCAATGGGTGCAGGGTACACCAAGATACATGTGTGTATCAATGATTGTATTCTGTACAGGAAGGAGAACAAGGACCTAACTGTATGTCCAACTTGTGGTGAGTCCAGGTGGAAGGTGGATGAGAGGACTAAGAAACTATACGACAATACTCCTGCAAAGGTAATGTGGTATTTCCCCATCATTCCAAGATTGAAACGACTGTTTCAAGTGAAAACCACAGCGGAGGATCTAAGATGGCATGCCACCAGTTCCAAAACACCCGGTGTGTTACGACACCCATCCGATTCACCGGCATGGAAAGCCATCGATGACAAATATCCCGAAATCGCTGACGATCCTAGAAGTCTTCGTCTTGGCATTTCAACTGATGGGGTCGACGTAAATAGAGGTAACAGAAATCACAGTGTGTGGCCGGTTCTATCTGTCATTTACAACCTTCCACCATGGTTGTGTATGAAAAGAAAGTTCATCATGCTTTCGTTATTAATATCGGGAGCGCCTGGAAACGATATTGATGTGTTTTTGGAACCATTAATTGATGACTTAGAGCTGTTATTCGAGGCAGGTGTGGAAACATATGATGCGTATGCGCAAGAACAGTTTACTTTGCGTGCAGTTGTTTTATGGACGATTAATGACTACCCTGCACTTGGTACACTTTGTGGTTGCCCGTACAGTGGATTCCGTGGTTGTGTGGTATGTCGGGAAGAAACTAAATGCATTAGGCTTCCTTTCTCAGCCAAGCAGTGTTATGCTGGTCACAGAAGATATCTACCATATACGCATCCCTTCCGAAAGCAAACAGAGGCCTTCAATGGTAAACAAGAGTTGGAAGTTGCTGCTGATCCTATGACCGGAGAACAGATATACGAAGAAGTTCAACTTATCAGCAACAAATGGGGAAAGGGATTAAGGTGTACTGATTCAGAAATCCCAGAGACCTCAACCGGAAGAGGGGGGAAGATTGATAAGAGAAAAAGAAAGAACAAAGAGAAGCCACCATATTGGAAGAAATTCAATATATGGTTTCGAAGACTTAGATACTGGAGGCATAATAGTGTCCAACATTGCATTGATTTCATGCATATTGAAAAGAATGTGGCTGAGAGTCTTGTTGGAACTCTGCTCAACCTTCCCGGAAAGACGAAGGATGGACTGAAAGCGAGAAAGGATCTGAACTTTTTGGGGTTAAGACCAGAGTTGCAGCCTAAACAGAACAAGAACAACATAGTACTTCCTGCAGCGTGTTACACGTTACAAAAAGATGAAAAGGAAAAGTTTTGTGACACGTTGTATAACTTGAAGGTTCCACAAGGCTATTGTTCTAACTTTTCTAGTTTGGTTAGTCTAAAGGACAAGAAACTTGTGGGGCTCAAGTCACATGACTATCATATGCTGATGCAACAGTTTCTGCCAATTGCAATTCGGTCAGTCATGCCTGAACCGACAAGATATGCTATTATAAGGCTCTGTTTTTTTTTCAAATCAATATGCAGCAAAGAGATCAACGTCGAAGAGCTAGACAAATTGCAAGAAGATCTTTGTGTCACACTATGCCTGCTTGAGAAATATTTCCCGCCATCATTTTTTGATGTTATGCTTCATTTGACGGTGCACCTTACTAGGGAGGTAAAATTATGTGGCCCAATATGCTTTCGATGGATGTATCCATTTGAAAGGTGTATGAAGGTAATTAAGGGCCACGTGAGAAACAAAACTTATCCAGAAGGGTGCATTGCTGAGGAGAACATTGTAGAAGAAACGATTGAGTTTCTCAGCGAATACCAAAAAAACATCACAACTATTGGTGTTCCAACTAAAAAGCATAGCAGTGCGGATGGAAGTCCTGGGTCAGCTGGTAGATCAGTTGAAGTCTCTCCAGAGCTCCTATCGAAAGCGCATTTATTTGTGTTGCTAAATACGCCTGAAATTGAGCATTATATCGAGTAAGTAATTTAGATTATTAACCTTTTTTTATCTGTTTAATTAATTATAAACTTTTATAGATAACTTCAATTCATGTAATTGCAGAGAACACATGAAATTTTTGGAAAAGGAACATCCTGGTAGTAGACTAAATGACCTTACTAAGAAGCAGAGCACAACATTTGGTAAATGGTTACGCAACAAGGTCAGCTAAATTTGCTTATTGTTTTAATTCCGGATGAACTGTAACTTTCCTGAACAACTGACCTGAGTTGTCCGGAACAACTCTATTTTCTATCCGGATGAACTATAACCTTCCTGGTGAACTGAAACTATTTTCTTATAGTTTTAATTCCGGATGAACTGTAACTTTCCGGAACAAGTGACCTGACTTGTCCGGGATAACTCTATTTTCTATCCGGATGAACTATAACCTTCCTGGTGATCAACTGAAACTATTTTTCTTATAGTTTTAATTCCGGATGAACTGTAACTTTCCGGAACAACTGACCTGAGTTGTCCGGAATAACTCTATTTTCTATCCGGATGAACTATAACCTTCCTGGTGAACTGAAACTATTTTTCTTATAGTTTTAATTCCGGATGAACTGTAACTTTCCGGAACAACTGACCTGAGTTGTCCGGAACAACTTTATTTTATTTTTGGAAGAGCTATAATCTTCCTATTCCTAATGAACTCTCCTGATGAACCTACTATGAATTTCAGGTTGAAAAGGAGATGGCGGAGTCCCCAGAAACTATATCAGAGACCGTTAGGTGGATTTCACATGGTCCGCACAGAAGCGTGAGGAAATATGAAGTATATGACATCAATGGCTATTCATTTCGTACAAAATCTCGAGACGGTAGGGTTTACCAGAACAGCGGGGTTGGTGTAGAGGTAAATGACATGCACATCTCTAACGAGGTCTTAACCTATGGAAAAAAACCTTACTATGGGGTTTTAAAAGAGATATGGCTACTAGATTACCATATTAAAACCATCCCTCTATTTATGTGCGACTGGGTTGAGAATACACAGGGGGTCAAAAAAGATAGTCTTGGTTACACTTTGGTCAACCTTAAAAGACTAGGTCACAAGGAGGACCCGTTCATTTTCGCATCACAAGCACAACAGTTGTTTTACGTCAAAGACCAGCTGGATAAAAAACTGCATATTGTCTTTATGACACCTCCCAGAAATTACAGAGATTATTATGAAGACGATGCCAATGAAGAATTTAGTACGGTAGTTTTTCCGCACAACGATAATGTATTGCCATCCGTAGATGCACGTCACAATGTTTACTACAGAGCTGACTGTACTGGAATGATATTACGAAAAACCACCGATTAATTGATCAAACTACAGTATCAACAATAATTGTTTTTTTTTCTTTATGTATTCTGGAATATATATTATGGATCTTAATTTTGAGTCAAGTGTTTCCTTTTTTTGATTGTGCCTGCAGGTCTCCTCTCTTTGACCAAACCAGAGTCAATAAAAGTCAAAAATAAACAAACAAAATCAACTGCTGCTTTAACAAACACAATTACATACATAATCCAAAGGTTATGATTCCATTAATACATTGATCTATAAAATTACAACTGAAAAACTACTAACTTAAAATGGAGAAGAAGCGGCTGAAGAAAAATCCCTCTTTTGCTTTCTCACATGCACTTGCTTCTGATCAAGTGAAAAGAGAGAACAAGTCCCTCTTGCTTTCTCACATGCACTTGCTTCTGATCAACTGAAAATGGTGAAGAAGTGGCTGAAGAAATATCAGGTACATGGGGCCAAAAAGGGAGAGAAGCACCTGAAGAATACAAGTCCTGCAAATCTCAACATGTGCCCTTACTGCTGACTGTTATAAAATTACACAATAACTTAAAATCTGCTCGCAGTAAAGCATTTGTATGAACCATTAGAGACTCCTCGTCTCCATGGTTTCCACAATAACTTAAAATCTGCTCGCAGGAGATACAGAGTGCAATCTTTCCCTGCACAAGATAAAATTACCAAATCTGAGACGAAAATTTCAATCGAATTTCAGTGGTGAAGATGATAACTTACCATTTTCCACATACGGATGATGCCAATTCCACATTTTTTGCCGTCGATGATGGACGAAAAACAGAGAGAGAAAGACTGGGAGAAAAGGGTCATGGTGGAGATGATGATGAAAACTGATACAGAGATAGTATATATCGATACTCGAGGGGCGTGGTAGATGGAGATTTGAAAGATAAAGTAAATGAAAAAGTAAATGAAAAAATCATGATTACAAGCGCCGACTGTTGGTATTCTTTTAGCCACCTAAAATTAATATACCGTGACCATTTGTCATAATTTGTCACGCAGCCAATGTTTTAATATGAGTGGCCATATCACAAGATAATCAAACATGATAAACATATATTATAACCATCATATATATATTATAACTACTAATTAATATCATAACTAAATAAACATATAAACTATTGTTCTTAATTTGTTCATAATTAAACATAAACATCCATTAATTAATAATCCGGATCACTGCAATCTTCGGATATGTATGATCCTGATGAACTTGCATCGTCATCATCATCATCTTCTTCTTCTTCTTCTTCATCTTCTTCATCTGCTTCATCTGCTTCTTCATGATCTTCTTCATCATCTTCTTCATCTTCATCTTCTTCATCTTCTTCTTCATCTTCTTCTTCGGGTTCATTGAATTTTGTATCAAGGACACGAAATAATTTCGCTGTCTCAACATGGTAGGCAAAACAATCAGGAATCTTCTGCGCATATAGTTGCTTCAGGATGTTCTCATCGTTGTGTTTAATCACAGATTTGTGGGACTTGAAGGATCTTCTTCTCCTGTTACTGTAAACCAAAAAAATACGGTTATGCTTCACATACCAGTAATTAAGGGAGCGTTGATTATCGGCCATTTGATACAAGAATTGGTGTAAACGAATTGGTGTACGTAGAGAATTTGAGAGAATTGGTGTAGAGAATTTGAGATCAAGAAAGGGATGGCGGTAAAAAGGAAAATAACAATGATGATGATATATAGGGTAGCAGATTTTAACCCGCTCGAATTAATGGTACAATTGAAAAAAGCGCGTTGTTTTAGAGGGAAACAAAACTTCTATTTTTCGCCACGCATTTAATATTTTACCGTGACCATAAAATAAAATTTTGTCACTCACAACCTACCATTTAGTCACGGTTAATATATGTGGCCATAGGTAATAGATTTTTGTCACTCACAACCTACCGTGACCATTAGTCATCTAATATTTAGTCACACAACCTAATAACAGTGGCCATATGTACTAGCTTTTAGCCACATAACTAAGTAAAAAGCGTGGCCATTGCTCACATTTAGCCACGCATAAATAGTTTTGTTTTCTTTTAATTTACTAAGTAATAAAATCTACTCTTCCGTCACACAACATTATTTAAGCGTGGCCATACATTCCTTTTTGGTCACACGAATAAAAAATCATAAAAATTCCGTGGCCGTTTGGTGCATTTCGCCACTCTTTTTTAAGTGTGACAAATAAATGCCACATGTTTTTGTAAAACAGTGGCTAAAGCCACTGCACCTGATTGTTGTTGTCACATAAACAAAAAAATACGTGGCTAAAAGGGTCCAAAGGCTATATATTTGGCCACGGGTACAAAATATGTGTGGCTAAAACGAGAATTTCTTACCTTTGGCCACGCTTTTTTCAAAACAGTGGCTATGCGTTATCAAAAAAACCGTGGCCAAAGCCACTTTTTGACGTAGTGTGAGTAATGACATACAAATCAAATAGTTCAACCCACTGTCCATTGCTTAACTTTGGTGGCATTGGTCTATCATCAACAATTCTTAAAAACTCCTTAAGAAACCATTCCACAACAATCTCAAACTCATTCTTAATTGTAGATTTATGATTTTTAAACACATCATAAATCTGCATCATGTCTAAAAAGGTGACACAATCTTCAACACTATTCACCACATTAGTACCACTGCACTCACCTTCTTCATACTTAACTGTTTTTACCATACTACCCTCATCCTTTTCATTTGTTACAGTTTCTGATCCATTTGGATTACTCTTACCCAAATCAGTTTTGAGTCTCATTTCCTCACTTATATGTTCATCCAATGCATCAAAGTAATCATTCAGATATGTTCCTTCCCTACCATTACTCCCACTTGATTCTTCATCAGAATTATCATTTAATTTCCTTTTCCCTTTTGAATCAGTTTCAAACATGTTAATAATCTTACACACATCACCCTCATATACGATGTCAAAACCTTGTTTCTTTAATTGGTCAGAACTTAGAACATTTCTATCTAAAGAGGGAACATACTTAACATATTGTATAAGATGTTTTGTTCCAGAAAAGTTAATTTCGGTATTCCCTATCCCTCTGACAAATAGAAAGTCATTTTCCTGTGTTCGAGTCTCTACACCAAAGGTTCTCTTAAAATTCATAAACAGGTATTTGAATGGTGACATATGATCAGTGAAAGATGGATTAACATACCAAATATCCGACCATTCTTTGTATTGTGTTCCCATCACAATAACATCCCTTCCCTCCAGTCCGAACTTATTAAAATTTTTAAACATTTTTACCTTACGGAAGTTTTGAGTATGTCCATAATTTCGACTGTAGAAACACATGATCGCATTCTTTCTTGCATCACGATCCTTCTTCTTTATTGTTGTAAACCCATGAATCTTTCTCATCCTGATCCCCTTTTCCTTTCCTTTATCCTTGCTTTTCTTCTCGAAGTTTTCTTTGTGTAGATTCAGATTCTTCAATCTTCTCTCGACATCCATCCGGCCATGATCATCAGTCTTCTTGGGCAACCGCCCTGGTGATCGAAAATGATCTCTTCCACGATCGATTTTCATTCTGCCTGGAGTCAGAAGATCAAATCTCTTCTGGGTTGTTATCGGGTCAGAAATTGAATTTCCAGTGGTTTTCGGTTTTGTTTTTCTCTACGGAATTGTGTAAGGCATGGATCGAACTTGTTGCTCTGATACCAAGTGTTGTTTTGGATCAGAGGGAACAAGATTAGATAAACGGGATTTGTGTTTAGGCATTGTGATGATTCTTGAGTAACGAAACAAGTTAGTGAATATGCAGGAAATATTGGTTAAGTGCAAAGTGGAATAGAGAGAATTTAGAAACAGAAGTTCATAGAATTCGCATGTTTTGATTACAACAGATACAATGGCTATATATACATTTGTTATGTCGGTGAAGACAACATAACTGCCCTTTAACCGCCATTAACTAATTAACTGCCATTGACCTTTAGTTTGATCCGTTATCCTACTAACATATATAACATACATATATATATAATTGTCACAATAATAATACTAAATAACTTATGCTTAATTTAAGTCTAACACATTCCACGTACATCATTTAAATGATATAATTTTGGAACATTACAAATTGCATGATTTAGCATATACTTTATTTTTTAGTACAAAATTTATATGCGTTATCGGCATTAGTTTCACACGGCACTTATCTTTATTAGTTTTGCTAAACGACTTTCTATAACCGTCCGACACCGTCGTGAAACGCGGGTCGACCCACTTGTCATAAACACAGGGCCGGCCCCGGGCATAGACAGGGTGGGCGACCACCTAGGGCCCGGAATATTAATTTTTTTTTTGGTTTAAACCCATTCGACGACAACACAGAAATAGAATCGCACTCAGTCCGATGATCCCTTCTCCACCTCTCGTTCTCGACAGTCGACACTCGACTTCTCCTCCCAGAATTCTGGCGGGCGGCGCAACCTCCGACCCTGACTCCGAATCCGACCAGGGACTCTGATTTGTGCAGCACTGCAGCGAGAAACCTTACCCTAAGGTAGTCATCTTTTATTTTTTTTGATTTAGTTTTGTTTAGAAATTCGAATTTTTTTTTGGTAATCAGATAGTTATATCAATGATTTAGGGTTGAATTTTGTGTGTATGAATTATGATCTTGGTGTAATTTTGTGTTTTAGTGAATTAGGGTTTAGTTTTGTTATAATTGAATGTAGAACAACTGTATTTTTTGACATAGCACGTGCAAACAGTGAAAATAGGGGTGATAGATTTGCTATTTTGGGTGCTGGAATCTGAGAAGAATTGTGATTTTGGGTTTTAAGGAAATGATTGGCAGTTGGATTGATGGGCTTGTGGGACTGTAGTATACATTACAAATCAAAGGTGGTTTAAAAAGAAGTTGGTTTTTTTTGGACTTTCAATTGGGAAGGCTCAATATGAGATGATTGTGATTGGTTTTATTTTATGTGGTCAATATTGTGACTCTGCTTGCTGCTTCTTTAGTTATGTTCTCTGAGTGCTGGGTTATTATCTTTCTTCTTTTAGATTTATACATGTTGTCATGTGCAATAGTATATGATGTTCTTTAGCTTGCTTGTTTTATAGCGTCTTGCCAGTTCGTGTTAATAACATTGTTGTCGTTTCAAAAAAAACAAAAGAAGACATAGTTGTTTCATAAGGTAAAGATGAATAATTATGGTTAAAATAAGAGTGACATAGTAAACAAACTGACTGCTACTAACATGAAAACAAAGAAGTAATCAAAATGACTCGCATAATTTGTTCATATATTACTGGCTTACCGCTAAGACACTATTATTTGAATGAGATAGTTGGGTATGTTTATTTGTTTGTTTTTACTCATATTTGTGAAGGGTTGAAAAAATTTTTGCTACTAAAAGTGCTAGGAGAGTCTCACGATTTGGTTAGGTATTTAAAGGTTGGTTTTATTTATTGTTATTACAATTCTCGTTACATTATTGTCTTTTTTATATAAGCGGTTTTGACTTTATATTATAAGGGTCATTTTTTCATCTCGCCTAGGGCTCAATTCTTTTTAAGAATTTTCGGGGCCGGCCTACATAAACAAAAAGGAATATGAAAAAAGAAGACTACGAAAATCATCATTACTTAGACGCATAAAAGAATTACAAATAATTGGAGAATTGTTGAATCCAACAAGAAGATAATGATGTTGGGTCAAATCATTGTAAAAGTTATATATAAAAAGTAAAGAATTGGAGAGATCAAAGATGGCATCGGAGCAGATGGTGTGAATTGTGTTGGCCCAAAAATCGTATATCACATATTGAAAAATTGAAGATTATCCGTTTCACTTCTAAGGATATTATTATTAACAAAACCATTAAATATTACATAGCTATATATCTAAATTTATACTAAAACTACAACTTGAAGAATAAGCAACCTAATTACACCTAAACTAGGAAACCAAATAAAATTAACAAAATCAAATCATTAGTTAAATAATCCATAATGATTATCTTTAAATATTTTCTTGATTTATCTTGATTTATCTTGATTTTTCTTTCTAAAATATTTCCACCAAATTAGGATTAACTCTTTCATTCTCCCACTTAATCATAATTTGGATATTCTAGATCCTTGATTCCATGTAATACTCGTCTTTGATTCACCTTTCAAAAACAGATTTTGTATCGTTTCCTGACCCTTGTTTCCTACCTCGTGTGACACTCGGCAATTCAGGTGATTTTTTTTGGACAAACACGAACATGAACAATTATTTATATCAAACATACATTCATACATACATCTAATAGGATTATTAGATGTACTATCGAGTCCACGAACAGTCACACACAAGTCGGGTCGGTTTTTAAGCGTTGGTGACAAGCTTAATAAAACGCTAATTAGAGAAATATAATTTGCACAACTTATGGTCTTTTTACACTATGTGACTCCGCATGCTAACTATATTACTAATCCTATGTGCTAGTAGAAATTCATGAATGACAAACATAAGGTTACCAACTTTGGTCCTCCTCGTAAAGGGTTATGGTCTTAAAAAAAGAAAAGAAATTAAAATAGATAATTGTTGTGATAATCATAAGGTTGGATTCAAAATTTGAAACCCTCAGATCGATACGTATAGATTTAGGATTATCCTCACATAACCCCTTCTTATTCTCCTTCACCCTCCTCTTGAGTTGGCTTCTCCATCGAGATTGTGGTGGTTATTATCGAAGGGAAAATTAGCAGTGAAGACGCACTCGGAACCGCTCGAACGCACGGATCGAAGGTACAATCTAATACAACTTTCTAAAGCTCTAGATGGGTCATAAGCTTTAGGTTAATTGTGTCCATACATGCTACTGCTCGATGAAATTGTGATGTGTATCGTTTTTCCTTCTCGCTCGATGATACAAAAAGCCATACAAAACTCGTTTTCCTTTCTTTCATTTATTACAAGCATTAGTATCACAGTCGATATTTCTGTGTGGTTACACTTATTTTCTTTAAATCATGGAACTCTGATTAAATACTGGGGTGGGTTGAAGAGATAATAG
>JBCNJP010000001.1:141028-157961 GCA_039602395.1 Deinandra increscens subsp. villosa
ACTTAAAAATAAATTAATATGAGATTTTATGATTAAAATACAATTATTTTGTATATATTCATATATCTTTTGTAAAACTTTCATTTTAAAGAAATTAATATGTTAATTTTTTTCTTAAAAGTTAAAAGTTCGGGTCAAACGGATCATGTTCGGGTAAATCTGTAAATTTTCATATCGGGTTCAGGTTTATGTATGTGACATGATTTTCGGGTTCGGGTCGTATTCGGGTTCGTGTCAAAATTTTCGGTTCAGGTTGGGTTCACCCATCAACCCGTAAACACGACCCGTTTAACATCCCTATTAATGGGTTTGTTACATCGGGCGGGTAGGCGGCATGTTGTAGTGACCTAACTAACATCTCTTCAATTATCGGCATTTTCTTATGAGAAAGAGATGACTAGAATGAAAACATCATTGATTGATAGTAACCCATATAAGAGTTACACTTCATAGATAAAAGAAAGAGAATTAAACTAATTCCATTTTCCTAATCTTCTTTTCACTTGCAAAAGATGACAACACTACAGAATTGAATGACATACTAGCTACATATGTGGGAATGAAAGTTGGTAAATAGAAACGTAAACAATTGCAAGAAAATGAAAACGTGGGGATGAACATGTAAACATGTGCATGAAGGTGGCAGGTCTCACTTATGATAGAAAGATCGTTAACATCTTTTAACACATATAGCTTTCTTTCATGAACTCATAAGCATTCATTCAAAGTATAACTTTAAGTGCAAGAAACGTTTCCGCGCTTTATAGTAATTATAGTTTTGCTTTTAAGTATGAGAAAGTGTAAAGAGATGTTCAACGTTTCATAAAAATCTTTACAAACCTTCTCCAACTTGGATGAACGTTTATTTTTTCAGTTGAGTATGTATAAACTGACCAAAATACTCAAACAAAAATCACAATGGCTATTTTGTAATTAACTTAAACTTAATATACTTTCGGTTGTCGTTCCAGCTCAAGAACTGTTGTAACAATCGAAGAAAATAGGAATTAAAATACTCAATGATCGTCGCTTATTGTTGAATTGAGAGGAATCATATTTACAAAAGAAAATTAAAATTGTATGTTTCACCATAGGAGAATAAATTACATTATAAGCTTAAAAAAGCCACTTACATGACACTCGCTTTTGATCTTTAGGCTTATTCACAAGAACCCAAGTATGATTTGTCACTAAAGACTCCATTTCATCTTCTATTACTTGAATCCATTTAGTTTTGTCAACTGAACTGATTGCATCAGAATAGGACATAGGCTCAAAGACACTATCTTGTTCAGCAACTATAAAGGCTATTGCTGATATATCATCTCCCTCCCTGAACTTGATTGGCTTCACAATTTTCCTCCTAACTCTGTCTATGGCTAGAGAATAATCACCACATTCATCTATTGACATACCACTACTCCTTTGAGAAGTTGGACTCATTTCACGAATAACATGTAGCTCCACCTCAGGTGGAACGCCTTTCACGTGTTCCTCATCATCTATATGAACTTCACTTATCTTATGAACATCCATTCGAAACACATATTTTATAAAATATGCTTTTTAATGGTTACATCGCTACTCTCAGTGACTTTGGTTTAACATCATTAGTTCTCCATATATTGTACCCTTTTACACCCTCAGGACACCCTAAGAAAATACCTTTATAGGCTCTTGGATCTAATTTACCCTGACTGACATGAGCATAACACAAAGAACCAAACACCCTTAACCCACTATTGTCTTCTTTACAACCTGTCCATATTTCCATTGGGGTACTATTGTCAATAGCTCTTTATGGACTTCTGTTGATCAGGTATGCTGCAATATTGACAGCCTCAACCCAAAACCTCTTTGGCATTCCAGAATGGTTAAGCATACACCTTACTCTTTCTAGTAAGGTCCTATTCTTTCTCTCAGCCAATCCATTTTGCTGAGGTGTTCTAGGTATTATAAGATGTCTAACTATCCCATGTCACACCCCAACCGACGACGGAATATGTCGGGGCGCAATGATTGTCCAGATGCACATGACAACTAAAATAAGTTGTAATACTTAAACATGTCCTTTTTCATTAATCAACTAAAGATATTGTACAATAATATTAAACATGTGGAAATACATATCAAACTGATTTAAAGTCTTTAATCTAGGTCCAGCACTCCTATCGTGATCACATCAAAGCTCAAGTATCAATTCCTGCAACATGTATAAAACCAAGTGTCAACTACAAAAGTAGTTGGTGAGTAAACACAAGTTTATAAAACATATTTTTAACACATGTTATCTACGTGATAAGAGATACATTCATATATACGATCAATCAGTTAATGAACAAGTAAATATAGCAAACCATCAATCACTTTTGACTTCACATCATAATTTCCTAAAATAGAGGGAGACTGGCAGACTACGTACAAAGATTACCATAACATTTCCACATAGAATTCATCCAATCAGCACATAATCGCAAAATGTTTAAGGAAGCGGATTTTGAATAGAGATACATGTTACACCCCAAAAAGGTTAAAGATACGGAGCTATGATTTCTCATAAGTCAGATTATCATTCGAATTAATTAATCACCATTAATTAATTAGATCGGGAATCAGAGATAGAACCAATTGTGAGAGATAACAATCTGGAGATTATCCTAATAAAATGAACATCCTAAATGAATATAGGAACACATGATGACTATAGTTATGAGGAATTTAAGGGGTTTGGGTTTCGTTTGATCAAAAGACCATTTTACCCCTTATTGGTAAATTAGGGTTTTAGTATTTGTTTAGTATTTTTATTTATTCAACACTTTTAGACTTATATATACTTATTATATATATATAAATATATTCTAAGACCAAAAATCAAGTTTCAATACCTTCTGGCTTGTTTGATATTTAATAATCATATTTAAAACCCTAATTTTGAGATATTTATCAAATAAATATCAAAATCTTTTATAAAATTAAATAAAATTAGTGCTTTTACTTAAAATATTATTTTATAACTTATCTTGAAAGATTAGCCTAAAAATTAACTTGTTTGTTGGGTTTTTGCAGAACAACGTCATAAAAACCCTAATTTTGACGTATTTATTAAATAAATACCAAAACATTTTATAAAATTGTAAAAACTTAGGGTTTTATTCATTACGATATATTATAATATTCCTCAAAATAGTAAACCTTAATTTAATACCTTTTTCTCAATTTGGGCAGAACAACAACGTGAAAACCCTAATTTTGGCACATTTTTAGATAAAATACCAAACATTTCCAAAACTTGAAATTAACTTAGGGATTTATTAAAACACATTATTTTAGGATTACCTACAAAAATTCAGACCCTAATTCCCACCCGATCACCAGATTTTGACAAAACAAGCTCAAAAACCCTAATTTTAGCATAGTTTTAGAAAGCATATTTAGAGATCGATTTAGACAAAACTGAAAGAGGTTATTTTAGATCATACCTAGAGAAGCTTGACTGCAGAAATTCGGATCCAAAGCTTTCACCGTTTGAGAGAATTTGAAGGAGCAAGGTTCGGACAAGTTTTAGGGTTTTTGGGTTAAGAATCAACGAAATTGGCGAATTTTGATGATGGATTCGAGCTCCTTTTTATACTACAATCTGCGAAACATGATCCCTACACGTTCTATGATGACTAAGGCTCGAATTTGACACGTTAGGGTGGTCAATTTGGTCAAAAAGTGGAGAAGAAGTCGAAAAAATTGTGGCTGTCATGAATCTGACCATAAATTGGGCGGAGGGTCGCGAGAGAAGGGATCCAGGGTGTCGCGACCCGTGAGCCAGTTTGGCAGTTTGGCAGAAATGGCCCCTGTACTTTATATTTACAATTTGACCCCTGAATTTTCGTTTTTGAGCAATTTTAACCCCTAAGCTTTTCCAACCTCATCATTTTATGTCCAAAAATAGTTTAGAATAATTTGTCATGGTTTTCTAAGTCTCGGGATACGCATAACGAGGTATAAAAATATGTATTTAATATATTTTTATTTTCTTTTTATTCGTTCGTCCTCGTTATAACTCGTTAGCCTCTAATATTATACGAGCAACTTATAAAAACCTTATAAAACATTAAGGAACATTAAAATATGATTTTTAAAATTTACATGACTCCCGGTTATTAACGGTTTTGTACGAAAAATGGTAAATTCATTTAATTGCGTCTTAATTAACGAAATTGATTTAAAATTTAACCAATTGGTTTTTAATGTTATAAAATGATTTTAGAATGTTCCAAAGTATATATTTTGATATAAAGTCCCCGAGATTCCTGGTAAATGATAAATCGAATATTGAAATCGCGTAAAAGCTGATAATTGCTTTATTTTTGTTTTAAGCAAATTGTTTTTACCTAAAACTTTGCAAATTTATTATTTTGCTTTCAAAAATGATTATCGAGTATCCCGAACATAAATTAATTGTATATATTAGACAAATTCTTCTGGTATTTGTTAAATCAAAACTCCGGTTTGTGTTACAAGTTTAAATTCGGGTCGATTTGTAAATGGGTCAGACAGGGGTGTTACATCTCATTAACTTTACAGAATTGATTAAATTCATTACTGCAAAACTCCATTCCATTATCAGTCCTTAATTTTTAATTTTCCTTCATGTCTGATTTTCTACTAAGATCTTCCACTCTTTAAACTTGCTGAAAGCTTCATTTTTATGCTTGAGCATAAACAACCACACTCTTCTGGAACAGTCATCTATGAGTGTCATAAAGTACCTAGCACCTCCAAGAGACTCATTTTGAGTTGGCCCCCACAAATCAGAGTGTATATATCCAATATCCCTCTTGTGTTATGTTTACTTCCGTCAAATTTAACCCTTGACTGTTTTCCCTTTATACAATGCTCACAAAAATGTATTTCACAGTTATAAAGTTTCTTAAGGACTTGTTGCTTATTTAACTCAACTATGCCTTGACTATCTATGTGGCTTAACCTTTTGTGCCATAACAGTGCCTTAGAATTGCCTTCTTTAGTAATCATAGACTCAGGACCAACTTCAACACCCCGTTCCAACATGTAAATGTTATTGTCCATTCTTGTGCCATTTAAGACTACCATTGAACCCTTTATAACTCTAGCCTTACCACCTTTAAGACTTACATTATAACCTTACCTCTCTAGAGTTCCCAATGATAACATTTTTTTCTAAGTTTAAGAACATACCTCACATTATCCAATTGGATGTGACTGCCACTCTGCACCTTCAGCACTATAGTACCACTACCCATTACTTTTTATGTAGTATGATCACCAAGCTTCACTGATCCTAGTTCTTCTTCAGTTAGGGACTTCAAATACTCTCTATTTTGTGACATATGGAATCAACATCCACTATCCATCACCCACCCATCCTTCAACTGATCACTGTACACCATCAGCACATCTGAACTCTCATAACCTTCTTAGTTTTCATCTTGATCAGTATGAGTACTCTTTTAATTCTTGAACTCATTTTTCTTTCTTTTCCACTCTGGGTAATATTTCTTGAGGTGTTTCTCTGATTGACACACAAAGTATTTCCTCTTAAACCTTGATTTAGATCTTGACTGCCCTTTGGATGACTTTGAATTATTCTTATGTTTTGTCCTTCCCCTGATGTACAAGCCCTCTCCACCTACTTCCTTCGCTTCATTCTTTTTCTTTAACTCTTTAGAATTGAGGGATGCAATTACCTCATCCATGGAAATGCTATCTCTACCATACAAAAGTGTGTCAACAAAATGTTCATATGACACCGGTAGATATGCCAGGAGTAATATAGCCTTATCTTCATCATCCAAACTCACATCTATATTCTCTAAATCCAAGATTAATCGATTAAATTCATCTGATTGATCTTCCATTTACTTACTAGGGCTCATCTTTAAAGTGTAGACCCTTTTCTTGAGGTATAACCTGTTGGCCAGGGACTTTGTCATATATAGAGATTTTAATTTCAAGCATATACCTGCAGCTGTCTTCTCTTTACTTACCTCTCTCAATACTCGATTCCCTAAGCAGAATATGATTGCACTATGTGCTTTTTCGAGAATTGGCTTCTAGTCTTTGTCTTCTACCTCTTCGGGCTTATTGCCTTACCAAGAAGAGCCTCAACAAGCCCCTGATGAACTAATAGAGCTTTCATCTTCACACGCCACAAATTAAAATCATTCTGGCCATCAAACTTGTCGATTTCGAACTTAGATGACACCACTCTTGCGGATTACACGATTTGCCCCAAAATTTGTAGTCGTATTCTTCGATTACGAGCCTACTGTATGACTTTGATACCAATTGTTATAACAATCAAAGAAAATAGGAATTGAAATACTCAAATGATCGTCGCTTGTTATTAAATTGAGAGGAATCATATTACAAAAGAAAAATGAAATTGTAAATCAAGAAGTAAACCTAAAATGCTAACTAATCACAACTTTATACACTCTTAACGACTACTAACAACTAATCGTTGAGAATTTATATTTGTACCCCTTCATCTTTGCAAGCTGCAACAGTTTAAGCACGAACTTACAAACTTTCAAAGATTGACACATTCAACACCTAAGCTTTAGCTAACCAGACAGTTAGCAACAATAAATCCTCTCAACAATCACTAACAGATTATTACTCCATATTATCAAAAGAACACCGCCGGCCACCACTAGTCCACAACCGTCGTTATCGCCATCATTACATTCTTTTATTTCGTTATGTGTAAATGTTGGTTTCTATTCCACATGTTTATCTTTCAATTTCTTGTACGAAATCATTTCAAGTTCAGTGTTTTGTTTTCAAAACAAAAGCTAATTACTTGTTCGTGCGATGGTGTTGTTAGGTGGTGATAGTGGTCTAAGGTGAAGAAGAAAATCGTAAAAAAATTAATAAGTTTTTTAAATAATTAAGATATTTTTTTAAGTTTGTAATATTATAAGAGTATTTCGATCATTTTATATCGGCTTAACTAAACGTCCATTCAAGTTTTTTTTTTTTTTTTTTTCGAACTGCTATTTCATTAAACGGGCCAAAAAACGGCCAAGAACACAACACAACTACAAATTGAAATCGGACCAATCGGACCAATCAACACATCTAACCTTATTTCTACTTTTTATCCACAAGAAGCTATTCACCATGATCTCGTTCACCACAAACGAACTTGACGGTCTCTTGTTGTTAAACACCACATCGTTTCTTTCTCTCCAAATACACCAAGCCGCTACAAATATGATAGCATGAAAGGCTTTTTTCTTGAATCCTTGCAGCCTAGTGCTTCTATGGAGTGAGAATATATCCGAAGCTTGAAACGCGAAAATGGGATCCGTCTTGCACCAATTAGATATAGCATTCCACACCTCGGTAGAGAAATCACATGCCGAATATATGTGGTCCACCGACTCGTTGCTTTGGTTACACAGTGGACATAATCTGTTTGTTATAGGCACCTTACGATGGAATAACTCTTCTCTCGCCGCTATCCTTCCTCTATTAGCTTGCCACGCATGTATATTAACTTTTTTAGGAATCCAAGCCGACCAGTCTACAGCCTTGGCTGCGTCAAAACTCGCCTCAGGGGATAAAAGAAGCCTGACCGATTTTGTAGAGAAAAAGCCTGATGGGTCAGCGGCCCATCCAACCCCTCCCGCATCCCTGACCATTAAAGCATTCATATCAATCCCTTTGGAGCGCAGCATCCCCTCATTAGCAGTTATACACGCCCAATTGCCATTGAAAGACTTCTTGAAAGGCATGAAGGTAGTAGATCTTTTATATCCATGAATAGCTTGGACGACCCGGCGCCATAAGCGGAGAGGCTCGTTGTGGAACCTCCACACCCATTTAGCAAGGAGGCTTTGATTAACAACCTCAAGCGCCGTGATACCAAGACCCCCGTTATTGATCGAACAAGTCACTTCATCCTTATGAACCCAATGCATTTTACCCTTGTTATGACTTCCACTCCACAAAAAATTCATCCGGATACTTTCAAGTTTAGAGATAACGCCTTTAGGAGCCTTGTAGAGCGAAAAGAAATACACCGGGAGGCTATCCAAAACCGCTTTAATCAAGACAAGTCTTCCTCCTATAGATAGATTTTTAGCTTTCCAAAGGGCGAGTCTCTTCATGAACGTGTCAATGACCGGTTGCCAAGATCCAATCCGCTTCATGTTGGCTCCGACCGTAATACCAAGATGAGTAAAAGGGGCGGTGCCAATGTTGCATCCCGTTTTCCTAGCACCATCTTCAAGAGCAGCTTCAACGACATTAAAACCAAATAGCGAGCACTTCATAACATTAACCTTGAGCCCCGAAATGATGTGAAAGACTTTGAGAATCCGCATCATGTTGTCTATGTTCTCCATCGACCAATCACCAATGATAATAGCATCGTCTGCAAAAAAGAGATGAGAGATCATAGGCCCGTTAGAGGGGCTTTTGAAGCCCCTAAACGTCCATTCAAGTTGAAGACGGTTTGTAAAGCTTTTGTTTTAAATGTTGGATGCGTCTTGCACATTCTCATACTTGAAAAGGAAAACCACAATATCGGTAAAGCAAATGGGCGATTCTTTCACTTAGTTCAAAGAGTTACTAGTGTATTTACATTTATATTTAGATTTATTAGAATCATAAGAAAATTATTAAAAAAGCAAAAAGACCCTAATTTTAAACCCCTTTTAGACCTTCAAAATGGTTTAACAACCCCTAATGAAATAAAATGATCTTATAGTCTAAAATGTACAACACATGGATGGAAAGTGTCACAATGAGAGCGATATTCGTAATTTCTAATACCTAACATCAAAAAGTTAAATCACATCAATCATCCCTCCATATAATTTAACTCTTTATTTATTTATTGATAGTTACATTTAACCGTATGGTCCGTTTTGAGAATGAATATGGGTCATTGTTATTAAGGGGATAGTTCGATGTAATGTTTTAAAATCAGATTTTTATATTGGATCAGGCTTGTGTCAAAAAAATTTCAACTAGTTGATCCGGAAAGTTGAATTATATTGACTATTCAAACTTATAACTTTATAATATATGTTTTATAATCTTTCAAACAAGACAAATAAAAAAAAACTTAAATAAGGTACTAAACGAACTACAATTATAAAAAATATCAATATAGTTTTAATCAAACCATATTTATCCAAAACAAACTATATTACGGTGTTGTATCCATCAAGGTTTTCATCATTTAGCGTGAGTGTCTGACTCAAGTTTTAAGTACCAGTTCAATTAGCGTCTCGGATCCAGGTTTCAGCCGGTTAAAACGTAAAAACTATGAGATAAAAAATTAGCTCGGAATCAGACTAAACTGCTGACAACCAAACCGATTAACTTCCGATCACCGATTCAACCACCTGATTTAAAACAAAACGGTTTTAAAACATTTGAAAAATGACGTGTTCACCGTGTAAGGGTTGAATTCTATAGAAAACCAATATTTTGTAAAAAAACAAAAAACCAAGAAAAAAATTTATTTTTTTAAACTTTTTTATATGTTTCTTTCATGATTTTAAGAATAGTGGAAAAAGAAAAAACTTTAAAAACATTTTTGAGTATTTTAAAAAATAAATAAAATTCGGATTTTAACTTTAAATTAATAATGCACTATGCAACAATCATTTAAAATTGGTTTATGAATGTCAATTCTTTGTTTTTTATATTATTCGCATAAACCACGTCCATATTTAAGTTAATTTTTTTCTTTTTAAATAGTTTTAATTATAATGCATTATGCAATACTATTAATAGTATTGCATGATGCACTAATAAAAAATCACTAACCTATTTATTTTTTAAAATATTTTTCTCATAAATAAAGCTAATAAAATTATAGACTTTCTGGTAAAATTCCCTTTAAAAATTATTAATATATGAAGAAGTTATAAAAAAAATTGATTTCTTTTTGATTTTTTGAATAATTGTTAGTTTTCTGTATATCTTTCCCCACCGTACAAAGTAATTAGAAAAAAACATGGGTCCCGTCCACGTACACTTCGGAAAACAAAATCGTCAAGTTGTTGTCTGGACCATACGCATTCCTTCATATTTTACGTATTTTATTATTTAAATAAATTTTCATATCACAATAATGAATTAATTAAATTCTATAAATACACAAAGACATATATGGTCTTCCATGATAAAAGAAGTGTGGTTGTGGCTTTAGAATTTAGATTGATCTCTCAAGTTTAGTATAAAGTGGGAAGTATAATACTCTCTTCTCCCATCTTCAATCTCTCTAATCATCATCAAAACTCTTAAACCAACTTTCCAATTATACCCCTGCCGGAGCCACCTCCTCCACCGTCAAAGAATCCGGTCGGTCGGTCACCTTCACCGGACATTCCTGCCGGAAAAGTACATAACCCCTCCTGCTTCGGTTCATATGTAAGTTTTCGATGAATCCGTTTTGATTATGCATGGTCATGTAGAAAAAAGGCATAACTTTCAAGATTCATATATCCAATGTTTTAAAATCGGCTTTGAACCGGCCGGTTCGACTGGTTAAACCGGAGATTGGAGGCTAAGCCGGTACGGGTGTGTCCGGTTTAATCTAATTACTACGAGCTAATTTTTGACTCGTTAGATTTTACGGTTCACCTGGCCGAAACCCGAAACCGGGTTGTTAATTGAACCGGTTTTTAAAACTTAAGTCACACACACTCACTCTAAAAACTAAAAAGAAATTAGGGTTATGTTTGCATACGGTGAGAGTTTATGTCGATACAATTCAACGTGAGTTCTCTTCGTCCATGTCTTCTCTATATTGTGTTTAAATTTTAGTGCAAGTATTTTAAATAAAGTTTATTAATTTTTCTGAATAAAATACTTTTACTCAAGAATGCAGGAAAAACAAAGTTCGAACTTGTATTGTATTCTAAGGTTTGTTAGGTTAAATATTTAAAACAAAATTCTTATGATTTTGTTAAAACTTATATTGTTGTTTTATAATTATAATTTATTTAGGATTTTATTATAATATTTTTTTTCACATAAGTCTGGTCCGGTATTAAAGGTTGCATATATCTTTCATTCATATCATGAAATTTATAAAAAAAAAAATTAACATCTATAAAAAGATTATAGTAATGAAATTTATAGGGGAAAATCACTTTAATAAAACAATCAAACAAATCGGTTACTCTTGGGTGATTTTTCTTTACAGTTAGATTTGTTGTAGTTTGTCGGTTTTACGCTTTATGTTAATCACTTTGTAAAAAACTAATTCTAGGAATAAAGAGTCATTTACAACATTTTTTAAAATAAATTGTATCTTTTGCTTTCACTTTTGCTTTTATGTTAATCTTGATTGCTCTACATACGTCATGTATTTTGTCCGGACTGAGCCCCTATGCTTCTTTAGGGAAGAAATGTATCAAATTTCACATTTTAAGTAAAAAAAAATGGATTTTAATAATACAAGTTTTATATTGTTGGCGGATAATAATACGAGTTTTGAAATTTTCTTACAATAATACGAGTTTTGTAGGAGGAAAACATTCCACATCAGCTGCCACCGTTAGTAAAAAACTAACGGTGTATCATTAGATTCCAATACCCAGAAAACTCGTATTATTGTAAGGAAATTTCAAAATTCGTATTATTATCCGCTAACATGTTAAAACTTGTATTATTAAAATTCATTTTTCCTTTTAAGTAAAGAAAGTCTTACTTAAACATTAGTAACATCATTTTTAAAAGATAACTATTTAGAAAGATGCCGTTCCAAAAAAAAAACTATTTAGAAAGAAAATATGTTTTGAATAAACAAAAACATATAATAAGGCCATATCTAAAATAACATTAAAAAAATAAGTTTAGTCGGCTACAACACTCCTTATAAAACAGAATCACTCTAATAGTCTTATTAAATAACCAAAAACACTCGGATAAATTGTTACATCATCACTTGTTTTTCATTTTTTTAAAATATGCCCTCTGGTGCCTACCACTTGTTTATTGTGGGTGGTCTCACGAGCTTCTTGAAATCAGATAAATAAAAAGAAACTAGAAACAAGCCGAGCTCGAGCTTCAAAATATAGCTTATTTAATAAACGAGCTAAACGAGCTCGAGCCTGAACTTAACATATCAACTCAATCCGGCTCGCGAGCCTTTTATTTATATAAATATTAGAGTAAATTATTATATTGGTCCCCGTGTTTGAGCATTTTAACCATTACAGTCTAAAAATGAATCCTTTTTGACATATCAAGACCTTAGGTTGTATTTTATAACGGTTTTAGTCCCTCATACTAACTTTGTTAAATTTTTCTGTTAAATAAAAGATTATTCCAGTTAGATTACACTAAGGGGCCATTTATATAGCTTATAAAGCTAGAGGTTATTCATGTATTTACTTAATATAATAAAAACAATAAACATCAAATATGCATAAATAAACATGGTCGATTGTAGGTGGGTGTTGTGATGCCCTAATTTTAGATATGATTAGAGGATGGTATTTTTGATGTTTTATTCTAGATCTACACATCAAGATACTTGTTTTGTAACATTAACAAAAAATGGAGAGGCGAAGGCAGGCGGGTGGTGGTGTATAACGATGATAGAAATGAAGTTAGGTGGTGGATGGTGGTGAGAGAGATAAGAAGTAGAGAAATAGAAGAGTAAAGCTTTCTTTTTACATTTTAATATTGTGTCTATATTTTTTATAATTTACATATTTATTACTTATATTTTACGATTTACATAACCAGGTCTTTAGTAGAAAAATGACTAATATACACTTCTACTTAATAGAAAATTTAAACGAAATTAGACTAAAATAGTTATAGAAATACAATCCCAGGGCTCTAAATGTTAAAATATTTACTTTTGGCCTGAAATGATCAAAATGCTTAAACCACATGGACCAAAATGGTAATTACTCTAATTATTATTTAATTTATTATATATATTTTTAAAAAAATATTATTATTATATATAAAATTATTATAAAATAATTAAATAATATGTACTGTGTTATAGACAAAAAAATAATTATAAATATATACAAATTTAATTATAAAAATATTTAAATAAAATAATTTAATAATAAACAAGCCGAGCTTAAAGCTTAAATAATTTCTCATGAGCCACCAGCCGGGCTTGAGCTTCAGAATAAAGCTCTGATCGAGCCGACGATAGAGATGGTCTAAAACATGTGTAAAGTCATGCTATGTCTAATGGGAGGTTGATGGTGCCTCCATAGCGCCATTATACTATGGCACCATTACACCAAAATCTAGATGAAGCATGAAGGAGATAACGCCCCTTTCTTTTATCTGATTAGTCCTTTTTCTCATCTTTTTTTTTATTGTCAGAAATATTTTTGAAGATTTCTAAAAAAAATACAATTGGATAGTAATTAGAGGCATTGCGGGGATTTATGCATTACACATTTTACCCATGAAGCCCATTTGCTAACTGCACCGTCACATGGCAGTCAGTCCACGCCTTATGCATGGGCTTTATGACTACATATAGCCTTAGATAATGCGAATTATCTGTGCAAAGTTAGTTATTATACATCATTAACCTTTTTATCAAAATTTTGATGTCAATGCACACAAACTTTACATTTTAAATCATCTTTCAGCTCGTTGCCTCTAAGTGTCTTGGAATGACAACGAATGGTAAGAAACAAGCTTCGCCAAAGCACCCACACGTAACCGATCCAACAACTTCTATCAAGAGAAAAAGATTCCGACGAATCAAAAGTGCCCCGGTGGCGGATTCCTTTACTTACGACGACAAGCAAATAGACGCAATCAAACCACACCCCAAGTCGATTTTCGACCACTTCTATCCGAATTACTGGAAAGTAGCAATCATATTATTCGCGTACTTAGCTGCAGGTACACTTTGCTTTTATCTGACCCGACGACAAATATCAGGAACAAAAACAAACAACATACTTGACGCGCTTTATTTCACCATTGTCACAATGACATCTGTCGGGTACGGAGACCTAGTTCCTAACAGCACTCTTACAATACTACTCGCGTGTCTTTTCGTGGTCTCGGGCATGTTGGTCGTTGGGTTGGTTTTAAGTAAAGCAGCTGAGCTTTTAGTGGAGAAACAAGAACGATTGCTCGTACGGGCGTTACATTTAAACGAAACCATCGGTGAAGCAGAAATCCTGAAAAAGATAAGATCAAAGAGAGTGAGAAACAAGTGTATAATCTTGGTTATGTTGCTTTTGGTACTTATGGCCGCGGGAACGGGTCTGTTACTTTGGGTTGAAGATTTGGATTTTGTTCACGCGTTTTATTGCGCCATTGCAACACTTACGGGCCTCGGGTATATACATACATGCTTTTCAACAACAGGTGGGCGTGTGTTCGCTTCGGTTTGGATATTAGCGGGGACAGTTTATGTAGCTCAGTTGCTATTTACTTTTGCTTTGTTATATACCGAGCGCAAACAAAGGTCATTGGTGAAATGGGTTCTTAAAAGAAAGACAACGGTTTCTGACCTCGAGGCGGCAGATTATGATGGTGATGGGATTGTCGTGTAAGTACACAACTCTAAATAACCAGAAAATAATGGTAATTTGATACCTGCAATTTGATCGAATCACAAAGACCATTTATGCAACCTTCTTAGAAAAGTTTGGACTAAATTTGCAATTTTCAATCCTAGGGACTAAGCCACAAGGACTATTTATACAACCACTCAAATGTTTGGACTAAATTTGTTATTTTTCAAACCTATAGTTGTATTAAACCACATGGGCCATTATGCAATTAACTGAAACTAGAATCTAACAACTTTCGTTCTTGAATGTGATGATATAACAATCTTTTGATGTGGTGTTTTATGTTTTGATATTCAATCAGGGCTGCTGAGTTCATTCTGTATAAGTTAAAAGAGATGGGGAAGATTAATCAAGATGACATCACACCTATCATGGATGAGTTTGAAACCCTTGATTTTGATAAAACCGGAACCTTATCTGCTGCTGATCTTTTGTTTTCTCAGTCATCGTTAACAGCATTTGATATTATGGCTCCCCGATTATCTGTGTAAGATGATGTAAGTAACATAAACATGTTTACATGTATCAACGCTTAAACATAACAATTTCTTGGTGTAACAACTGGTTTTGATGGAACAATTTTTATCCAAACTGCTAATTATGGTTTTAGGAAACACTAAACCAAATTGAGTCAGGTTGGTTGGGCCGGCCAGAACGACCTACAATGTTCAGGTTTTGGTAGTTTGAACAAGTTTTTTTTCACATTTATTTGTTTCAGTTATTCTAAAAAATGATATACATAATTCATAAATATACTAAGCTGGAATACATTTTTTTCATAACCAAAAATTTTCGACAACAATAGTTCATTTATCTCTTTGCACTAGTTCTTTTATTTTATCTCCCACTCGATCTCCTTGACTTGTTAAACGAAAAATATAAAAATCATTTACATGTGCATGTAATATACCCATATATATAGCATACTACAAGTATCATAGTTTTTTAAAAGTTAAACGTTAAAAATATTAAAATTTACGAGCATTCTGATTCTGATAAACTAATATGGCAAAAAGTTAATAAGATAAATGGGTTCTCATACGTGTCAACATGTTTTGGGTTCTGAAAAGGATGTGGCCCTAATTGTAATTAAAGCTGGCAAAACAAATCTAAACATGATATACTGGTTAGACACAACACGATTAAAACATGATACGATTAACTAGTCGTGTCTTTTTCTAAAACACAAACAAGGAACTGTTTATAAACATCTTACACGACACGACTTGTTTCAATATGATTAATATCCTAATGATGGAAATCAGAAGGAAACCAAATAATAGAAAATAGAGAGACTTGAAGAATTTGAGGCGTTCAAGTCGATATGACGGTGGAATCCGAAAAGTTAAGGTGAAAATTTCTAATTAAATTATGACTTTACTTTTATTATATATTTAATTACTTTTAAGATATTACAAAAAGTATAAATGTGTTTAATCGTCTCGTAAACAATCTAGATGAGGTGAAACATGTTTAAACACGATTTTAATCGTGTCATAAACATGTTAATCTGTTTGTGACACGGAACATGTTTAACTTCACGTCATATCATATCATGTTAACATATTCGTATCCGAGATTGTTAGCCCTAATTGTAACTAGCTCTATACCCGTCCGATGCTCAGGTCGTTTAATATCATAATGACATCACTATCTTTTGATGCATGCTGGGGGGGGGGGGGGGGGATGTATTTGTTTAATATCAAACTACACCTCGTTTAACATATGAGGTAAAAACTAACCGACAACACTAAAACTAAAAGAACCACAAAACACAAACGAAACATGTTTTCTGAATAAACACAAAATCAACCTACATAATCACAATAAGACTAAGTGTAGTGGTCAAGCCCCATAAAGCCTCTTCCTTGAACGTTTTTTGTCATGTAGCAGATGACGTGGCAATGGGCTTATTCACTTGAAGTGGTGTATTGAGTAAAGCCTCAGGCAATCATTACACAATTATTATTAATCTTCAGTTAAATAAACTATATTATATAAAAAAGTAGTTTTATTAAAAAAACATGATTTAAAAATTACATAATTAGAATCTTGCACATCGTCGTAATCGTCGTTCTCTTCCTCGTCATCGCCATCGACGACGTTCTCTTCATCGTCTTCGTTCACATAGTCACTTAGACAACCTTGTTGGATTTAGGTGTCCAAACCCGACTAAATCAAGAAACCGACTCGGTCAAAACCCATAAGAGTTATACCGAAGGCAACGGGTTTAAAGTCCACTTACCTGAATAACCGGCGAATTCGCAGAAGAATTAATTATTTATTTATTAACTGGTTTAATAAATAAATTAATTAATTATTTTTCTAATTAATCGTTATGATTAAATTAGCGA
>JBCNJP010000001.1:158461-175461 GCA_039602395.1 Deinandra increscens subsp. villosa
GTCACTCGTCTGATCGTTTCACGGATTCTGGTGGTTGCGGTGGAGTGGTTGTGGTGGTGGGGATATAGTTGACAACCTGCCATGTCTTCTTAAGTATGCGGTGAAAAGGGGAGAAAGACGGGTAATTTTTTTAGCAAACCTGCCATGTCTTCTTAAGTATGCGGTGAAAAGAAAATAGGAAAAAAAAGATTTTCAAGTCAGCCTCCACGTCAGCACCGATTAACACCGGTTAATCTTTTTTAACGGCGGGACTGTTAAAAACAAATAGTTGACAACTTGGGACCGCCAGTTGCCAAATCCAAATGTTGAATTATTTTTTGCCAATAATGAAAATGTGGGATTAAATGACGTCAATTTTCCAAAGATTAACCATCCGATCTTACAATAATTATGATATACTTTAATGATTTAAGTACCATAAAATCTTTTGAGCATATTTAAAGCTTTCAAAATTATTAAAGAAATAATTTGTGATGAAAGACATTGATAGAATGAAATTAGTGAGTACGATAATAACAATGGTTGTGTGATCGTCAAGGAGCTTTATAACTAAAAGTAGTGCAGTCATAATTCATAACGTCTCTAATAATGTCCCTCTCATCAACAAAACCAAAGAGAGAGGCGTCATAGATAGGGCTGTTCAAATTGCTCGACACCCGAAACTTGCTCGACGCTCGCTTGAAAAATGTTTGGAATACGCTTATTCAATTTTGGCTCAGTAGAAAAAGCGCTAGGTTCGGTTTGGTTTGTAAATGGACCGAGCACGAGCAAATGTATGTTCGCCCGTTGCTCGTCGCTCGCTCGGTTGGCTCGATTTATTTTCTAATATATATTTATACACATATATATAGTTATATCACTTCATATTAATGTTGGTTATTCCAATAAAATTCAAAGAGACATTAATTTAAAAACTAGAATAATATGAAAGGTGAAATAATTTCATTTTTTGATTTCATCATTTTGTTTTCTTATGGTGAATCTTAAAGTTATATGATTCATAGAGAGATAAATAGGTGGGATGAATGTGTTATGTCGGATCACCACTAGCATTTATGTCATTTTATATAAAAAAAATGACAACATGGCTAGTGTGTTAGTTATTAGATGAAATTTGTTATAATTGAAAATATGAATTAAGGTGTTATGTCAGATCACCATCCATCATCACTTTCTTTTTATGATCCGCGACGCTCGAAACTCGCTCGAAAAATGCTCGGATCGAAAGACGCTCGTTCGGTTTTGACTCGGTTAAAAAAATGCTCGATTTGGCTTTGTGACATCCGAGAATTTCAAGGTTAACTTCCGTTAGACAATTCCGTTAGTTACGTTATAAATAACTAATGCTTAACTAGGCCGAATACGTCCACGACCTTTGGTTGATCACCAAACCCGCCCATATGTGTTCATTTACTTATAGTTATTATGTGCAATGTGATTTAAATACATGATTTAGTATTGTGAATAGCATGACAATCCATGAGCTGTACTCATCTTGCTTAAAATGTAAACTGGTCACTTTTGGGTTTCCAGCGAAACTAGCGGGCGAAACTATAGTGTCGCCCGGTTAGCCAACCCTCTGACTAACAGAGCCAGTTTCGCTTGGCCAGCGAAACTGACCAGCGAAACTAGCTCCTGTTATATATTAACATAAAACCCTAGAGATCCCATTTTTGCACCATTTACTCAAAACACACACACACACTCTCCTGGAACTTCTGGTCAGCCAAGAATCACCACAAGCCGACGTGACACTACGTCAAAATTCACCTTTGGCCACGGACAAAAACCGTGACAAAAGGTGTTTTGTCACGTTTTTTTTTTCCATTCCAAACGACACCATAGGTGCCGTGACCATATGTACCCTACGGCCACGTTACAATATCAGTGGCTGAAGCCACCTATAAGCGTGGCTAAATGGTACCAATATTTGTTGTTGTAATCAAACAATTCTTCAGAAAAGCGTGGCGAAAGGGTTCCATCGGCCACATGTGTTTGGTTAACGTGGCCTTTGGTATTTTATGGTCACGTATATTCGTGTTTTAGCCACATACATTATAAAAATACGTGGCCAAAGGGTTGCTGAAATCATACATTTTGTCACAGTACGAGTGGCCAAAGGGTGGCAACGGCCACGTTAAAATATGAATGGCGTGGCCTTTGGTATTATATGGTGACGTATATTTGTGTTTTAGCCACATATGTAATAAAAAAACGTGGCCAAATGGGTTGCTGAAATTATAATTTTTGTCCCAATACGCGTGGCCAAAGGTTGGCAACCGCCACGTCAAAATATGAATAGCGTGGCCTTTGGTATTATATGGTCACGTATATTTGTGTTTTAGCCACATATGATATGAAATAACGTGGCCAAATGGGTTGCTGAAATCATACATTTTGTCCCAATACGCGTGGCCAAAGGGTGGCAACGGCCACATTAAAATATAATAAGGGTGGCCTTTGGTATTATATGGTCACGTATATTTGTGTTTTAGCCACATATATTTGGAAAAAAAAAGTGGCTAAAGGGTAGTTGAAATCATACATTTTGTCTCAATACGCGTGGCCAAATGGTGGCAACGGCCACGTTAAGATATAAAAAACGTGACCTTTGGTATTATATGGTCACGTATATTTGTGTTTTAGCCACATATATTTGGAAAAAGAAAGTGGCCAAAGGGTAGTTGAAATCATACATTTTGTCTCAATACGCGTGGCCAAATGGTGGCAACGGCCACGTTAAGATATAAAAAGCGTGGCCTTTGGTATTATATGGTCACGTATATTTGTGTTTTAGCCACATATATTTGGAAAAAGAAAGTGGCCAAAGGGTAGTTGAAATCATACATTTTATCTCAATGAACCCTATATTTAATTACAAATCAAATAAAATTTAATTACAACTCAAATAAAATTTAACACATATATTTAATTACAAATAAAATAAAATTCAATTGCAAGTCAATACAAATGAAATACAAATAAAAAATTAAAGAAAATTACACTGCATACAAGCATTATTCTCAATCTAATTCAATTACAAGTCAACAACACTACCGCGTAAGTGGTCTTCATCTTCAACTGTCCAGATTTGAGCTTAATTAGGACCATTTTTTATTGTATTCCTTCCTATACCAAAACATATAATTGATAATTAGGTTATGGAAATTGATCATAATATATATAGCAATTTTGAAATACTTACCACCATGATAGATATGGACTGAGGAGTGCCATTTTATTGCAAGTAGTATGGGTCATCAGGTCCTACAGTTCAATTGATTTCCAGATGAACATTAGATATCCAGATGAACTTAAAACATCCGGATGAAGATCACATTAATTAAGTTCCAGATCAACTTCAAAGTCAGTTGAACTTTGTTTGCTACACATCTCACCATTTGTTCCAACAATCCCTAGCTGGCCCAAGTGTTTGAGGTACCAAATAACATTTAAAATGGGACTACATGACATTACCAAACAGATTACTGTGAAAATATAGAACGGAATGAAACTTGACTGGCAAATATTTACCTTTTTCTTTTCAACCGCTTCAGACGAGGTTGATCGACCACCGATTTCACGCCCTACAGTTCAATTAATTACTAGTAAATGAGCAATCAAACCTATAATGAGTTTGACAAATACTAACCGTTGTGTGTATGTCAGCATGATTAGTGCTGTGGCTAGATCCAACAAAAATCTCCTTAGAATTTTCCTAGAACAATGTTTTTGAAATGGTAAAAAGTTAGACCAGAATAATGACGCAGACCTATCATGAAAGTATTTATTCTGTTTTTTTAATCTAACATAAGTTGTTCCAGTTTTATTCATACAGATTATGTATATACTCTATTTTTTCATATTAACATACATTTTCAATGAATAATAGCAGGGCCCCATTTAACTCATATCTTTGTTCTTACATGAAGTATATATTCTTATGTACCATGAACTTGCATCTATTTGTGTTCTTCAGGAACATGAGTTCATCCGGATTGTGTTCTTCATGAACAAGAGTGTATGTGATTATAAGGCACTTGAAAAATAGTATGATTAATTAAGTTGTGATGTAAAGAATTCACCTCTGTAGATGCCGGAGCATTAAGTTTGTGTGGTAGCGGTGGTCCAATTGCAGATAGATGAGCTATAAGTAGATCAAGTTTTTTCTCCGATTCTTGAATCTTCAAGAAGAGGGCCTTAATCTGTTCATTTTTTTCATCCCTAAGAAGTCTCTCCTCTTTAAGTTCGAACTCAAGTTTTTCCAATTGACCATCACTGTTGTTGGACCGATTCTTGAATTTTGTACAATTAACAGAATGTAGTTAGATGCTTTTTAACAAAGTACATAAATAGGAAAGCATGCAGACCCTATTGATTCATTATCTCTTAGTTAGTTCTTAATTATTAATATATCACATAAAGACCCTATTGATTGATTATTTGATATGTTATACACAAATTAAAGACATCTAAAGGGAAGAGTGGAACACATCATGTCTTCAGTGGATATAAACAAACAGTTCACCATTTCTAGCAGAGTAGCAGATGCATGACATCAACATTCTTCTATTCTTCTACAGGGGATTTAAACTAAAATTTCTTTATTTTGTACCCCTCTAACATGAACCTACAAAAAATGTTGGAAACATTCCTATATATGTCCTCTAGGATCATTTCCTAGCTAGTAATTAATGACCAGAGTAACGTAAATTAGTTCTTAGTTATTAATACATCACATAAAGACCCTATTGACTAATTATTTGATATGTTATACCCAAATTTAAGACATCCAAAGGGAAGAGCAGAACACATCATGTCTTCAGTGGATATAATTAAACAAACAGTTCACCATTTCTAGCAGTGTACATAAAGAAGAAAGGAGGTTCACCAGTAACATGAATCTACAAACATGTGCATATGCTTGACCTCAACATTCCTAGCATAAAAATAACTAATTTAGCATGCTCCCCCAGTCATTTAAGAAGGTAAATAACTAATTTAGCATAAAATGAATGGGTTGAAATGAATGGAGAGGATATCTGCAATATATACCCATTCCTAATCAATTCTGTATGAAACGAAATTTTATCGATCTGTAACTGTAACTGTACACAAATTCAGGGATCCCAAGTTAAACGTGTATCAATAATAAACAAAAGAAACAATTTTATGAAAACAGATTGTAAGTAATGAAACGGAATAACTTGACAATTACCGTTTTCTGGACTGAATGGTCTCCCAAATCACATCCCACTTCTGAAGAATCGCTAGCGCTGGCTGTTGAAGCTATTCGTTGTTGAAGCTCCATGGAAGATGTGAATGAAATGGATGAGAAAGAAGACCTAGTTATTCGCTGGAGGTTTTTAATTGGAAATTTTCTGATAAAGTGAGAGGGAATCGATAATAAGTAAATTTAGTTCGAAATTTTGGGTGTAGTTTGAACTAATGGTGGGAAATTCAAATTTTTTGGTGAAAATTTTTAACTAAAAGGGGGGGAATTGTTCAAACTGATAAAAAAACCCAAAATTAATATAAACAATATGTATATTAAACATAATTAAACATAAACATAATTAATTAATTAATTAAATGTCTCCACGTGGCTCTTCCAGCGGGTTCTTCTTGAAGATGAAATCCATAACTGTGATCCTTTAAGCAGATCTGGATGACGATCGGAGTTAAAAGCCCTAATTAACAAAATTACGTTTTAATATATATTAACTTTATTATTTTATTTTAGATATAATAAACAAGATTTTATTTACATGTGCCTTGTGGCCGTGATAACGCAACTACAAAAAACGGATACATTACTAAAACACAACTCAAAAATGAAAATGATAAATTACTATGCAATTCAGAATAAAAATACCAAAAGACGTACCGCCATGTTGTGAATTTCTCATGTATAATAATTTTGTTTCCAAAAATATTAAACGACATCCAGTTAGGATGTTGAGGAGCAATTAGGACCAACTAGACTCAATGAGGACTAAATACTGACAATTAGCGTCATTTATAAAGATACTTTAGTGAAGACCAGTTATGGTCAATTAATATGGTCAATGAATACGAATTTGGACCAGTTCAATGAGAAGGTCGATTATGCTCATAGGACCGATAAGGACGGAGCATGAAGGAAGTGACTAATGAGGATTGATAATCAAGTATGACCAATTAGGACTAATTGGGGCCAATTAGTTAAAATGAGGACCAATGATACCAATAAGGGTAAATCAGGGTTAGTGATCGTCGATTAAGACCAATTAGGTTCAATTAGGGTCAATGAGGACCAATTAGGACCAATAAGGATGAATTATGACTTATTAGGGCCAGTTAGGACCGATGAGGGCCAATTAGACAGAATAAGTACCAATATGGCTCAATTCGGGTTAATGAGGAGCAATTAGGACCAATAAGGATGAATTATGACTTATTAGGGCCAGTTAGGACCGATGAGGGCCAATTAGACAGAATAAGTACCAATATGGCGCAATTCGGGTTAATGAGGAGCAATTTGAACAAAATGGACCAATAAGCACCAATTAGTGTCAGTTAACCTCAATAAGGACCTACTAGACTTATCGTTTACCATTTACTTTGTAGTACAACAAATTTGAGTCAATTAGGCCCAATTGACCGCAATTGATTATAATTGGTCCTAAATGAGCCTAATTGATCGTAATTGACCGTAAGTGATCTTCATTGAACCTAACCGAGCCGAATAGACTATAATTGACCTTCATTGGCCCTAATTCATCCTAACTGAGTGTGACTGGCCCTCATTGGTACTCATTTGTCATAAATGACCATGGTCAACCTTAATTCAGTCTACTGGTCCTCATTGAGCGTAATTTGGCCCTCAATCGGCCTAATAGACCCTAATTGGTGATATTTGGTCCTCATAAGGGGTCGACATTGAGCAAAATCGACCCTCGTTAATTAGTTATAACTGGTCTTCATCAGTGACCCTAATTGATCCTCATTGACCCAAATTGACCCCAATTTACCCTAATTGGGCCTCGTGGCTTCGTTGGTCCTAATTGGTCCTACTTTATCTTCATTTGTCCTCACCGGTCTTAATCGACCCTAATTGATGTGGATTCAATTAAAATAAATCTTTAATCCTAATAAAGCAATAAAATGATTGCCACATGGCCTTTTTCTAGGGCCTCCACATCATCATGTCCACATGTCAACACTAGATTAAATTAATATATAAATTTTAAAATAAATTCAATATATTATTTCAACTTTATAAATATAAAATTGAACCTTACATTTAATAAAATTTAAATTTCTAATTAATGTAATGAAACTTCAAATCTTTTAAAATTTCTAAACTTAAATTTTCAAATCTTTCATCTTTTTTTTTCTTTCAGTTATCTCATTTTATGAATCAAAATTCAACCCGTATATTTTACGGGTTACTAACCTAGTTAATAATATTTTTCTAAACCAAATTAAATTATCAAAAATTTCCCCCATCCCAATTTCAACTAAATGGGCAAACTCCAATAACTTCCCCTGTTTCAATTCTTAGGGTTCATTGTGATCCAGAAGAACTGCCGTTAGTGTAAAACTGCATTTTCGAAAAACAGTTACCCTCTATTTTCTCTCCAGGTTTCTAATTGGCGATTTAAACCTAAACCTTACTCTCTAATTTCTACCAAATGGCACCCAAATTGAATCGAAAGGCTGCATCAAAGGCTACTCAACTGTTCTTCGCCGAACACAATGTTGTAGCGTACTTCGAGAAGTCTGATAAGTCAAAGCTATTTGATGAAATGAACGATTTCCTCGAGAAATCCAACACTCATTTTGCTTTAACTGTGAATCCTGTAATATGCAAGCAGAGAATTGCTGAATTTTGGGACTCAGCCAAAAAATCTGTTGATAGCAACGGGGTTGGTAAAATTGACTCTAGAGTCAATGGGAATGAGATTAGTTTGACTGAAGAAATGATACGGAAGCATCTGAAATTCAATGATGCAGGAGGTGATCCTGATTACAAGTCTGAATTGTACTTGAAGACGTACGAAGCAATTGGGTATGGGGGTGACTTAACTTGTGGGACCATCAAAAAGGGACAACTACCCTATGTTTGGCGATATCTTGCTCATACCATTCTCCACTGCCTGTCTCACAAGAAAACTGCGTGGGATGAACTTGCTGCACCTCAATCATCCGCTTTTCATGGATTGGTAAATGGCCTCAATTTTAACTTTTCAAAAATGATATTTGATGGAATGCTGGAAAATCTAAAACCTAAAAGGATCTTTTACATGTACCCCAGATTCATCCAACACATTCTCAATTGTGAATTTCCAAATCTGCAAATCTCTGATCAACATCTTGAACTAAAATCTTTTACAAGTAAAACATTTTCTAACATGCAAGTGAACAAAACTGTTTTCCTTGGTAAAGACACATCACACCCTATTCCTAAGGCCAGGACTGCTCCTGAGCAAACTGCTCCTGGTGACAACATTGTTACACCAACAAGTGTTGAGCCCACACCAGACCGACCATCCTCTTCCACTGATATACAAATTCCCACCATTCCCACCAAAAGGAAGAGGATGTCCACATCAAAAACCACACCCAAAAATACCACACGCACTCCACAATCACCCAGAAGGAAGAGGACTAGGTCTCCTATACCTAGACCCTCCACAGGACTACCTCAGAATGAGGGTGGTATATCACCTAGGCCACGTGAAGTAGATTCCCCAACCCTTATTGCAGGGAATATACTGCTGGACTTGGTTCAATCACCCAACCGACATTCCGGTGATAAGGTGACTTGCAGTAGTGATGAAGCAAGTACAGGATGCGCTAAATGGGCTGACACTGACTCATGAGAGTCCCACTGAGACCCTGTCAGGACTAGTGCCATACATCATTAGCAGACCCAATGCCACGGCAACTGTTTCATGTCAGGGAACCTATTCAGGAGGCCAAATTTCGGTTACAAGCTATTGAAGAGGAGAACAAGATGGGAACCGGATGAAGTTGGCTGGAAGAAGAGTTGATCCCTGTATTTGTGTACAATTGCATAAGTTGTTGATCCAGTTTGTATGTTAACATGATAGTTGTTACAGTTTTATTCATACACTTTTCATCTGTAATTAATAACATACACATTTTCAATGAATCATAGCAGACCTCCATTTCACTCATAACTGTGATCTTACATGAAGGATATATTCATATGCTATGTTAGTGTAGTATATGTTGGCATTTTGATATGGTGGGATGAGATGATATATAAACAGGATAAATTTTACTTCTTAAGTAAATTGGAAGAAGAGAAAACCGGATGAACTACAATTCTTCAGGAAGAAGAGTTCATGAGGATTGAGAGAAGATGAACTAGAGTTCTTAAGGATGAACCGGATAAACTAGAGTTCTAAAGTTCTTCAGGATGGTTAACCAGTTTTCTTCTATTATAAATACATACACATTTTCAATGAATCATAGCAGACTCCATTTTACTCATAACTGTGATCTTACATGAAGTATATATTCATATGTAATGTTAGTATATGTTGGCATTTTGATATGGTTGGATGAGATGATCGATTTATAAACAGGATAAATCTTACTTCTAAATTGGATAAAATCACATCAGTTGACTGTAAAATCTACTTGCAACAATCAAATTTAGAATAAAATCAACTTAAATGATTGAGATAAAATCTGTCGTCTATATAATTAATGGTGTTAACCAAAACAAAACATGAGGAAGAGCTTACAAAAACTTTCATATATATATATATTGATCTTTATACAAAGATTTTCATCAGATCCTATACAAAAATCTATCTAACTAGCTAAGACCTAGCATCCGACATATAGTCTTCATCATCCAAGAAGCTGCTGCTGCTGCTGCTGCTGCTGCTGCTGTCATCAGGAAACAGCTTTTGACCAGGGGGTTTTCTTTGTCCCAACTCAGAGGTTCTGTAGGTGGAATCCCTGTTCCGGATTAAAAACACATCCAGCTCTCTCTCCCCCTCTGGTCCCTGGAGATGAATTTTCATATCCCTTACAATTTCGGGAGTGATGAAATCAGCATACTGAAGCCCGTATTTGATGGACAGAGGCGGGATCCTCCAGTAAATGAGGAAATACCCAACCGATGTGTGGTTTAGGTATTGCACCATTTGATCCAGATCATTACAATCAAATTTGCGAATGTCGACATAGTCGACATAATCTACCTTTCCCTTCCACACTTCGTGGCCGGCGGCATTCCGGTGGAAATCGCCACAGTGATGGACCTTTAGGGTGAACCTCCGACCACCTGTAAAAAACCCAAATGCAGAGTAGAGAGTAAGTAACTAAAAAACATAAAACCCTAAAAACCCAAATGCAGAGTAGAGAGTAAGTAACTAAAAAACATAAAACCCTAAAAATAAAAACGTACAGCCATTGTTGAGTGAAAATACACTTACGGGGAGTCTCGCCGTAGTAGGGTGCTGGTTCATTAACACCCCTAATCCTCCATTGTTTACCGAAGGCAGCCATTGATCGATCGAAGTTTTTTTTTCTTGTTGATCAGGAAATACGTTCGTACAGAAGATTTTGGTGGTGAAAAAGTGGAAATTTAAAGGCAGCTGACAGGGCACGCTACCAGCTATGGTGGGAAGAAGTGGAAAGGTCAGGCCAAGATAACCGTGTATATTTATTACCTTTACCACGCAAATCCTGTTTTTACCGTGTCTATTTATTACCTTTAGCAACGCAAATTTTGTTTATCAATTATTTCTTATGTGATGGTAGTAATTAAATAAGTTCTGGCTAAAATATAACCAATTAACACTTCTGTCTCAATGGTTCTTCTTAATCTTGTAGTGTGTTCCTTTCTTTTGACTGACCCAGGTTCAAGCCTTGTTTGCTACAATTTATAATTTTTGATTGTCTAATAGTGGATGACAGTCATTTATAAACTGGCTAGATTTTATATTCTTCAATAAATTGGAACAAAAACAAAACTGTATGAACTAACAAGAACAGAACCGTATGAAGGTTCAAGCCTTGTTTGTTTGCTACAATTTATAACTTTTGATTGTCTAATAGTGGATGACAGGATTTATAAACTGGCTAGATTTTATATTCTTCAATAAATTGGAACAAAAACAAAACTGTATGAACTAACAAGAACAGAACCGTATGAAGGTTCAAGCCTTGTTTGCTACAATTTATAACTTTTGATTGTCTAATAGTGGATGACAGGATTTATAAACTGGCTAGATTTTAATTCTTCAATAAATTGGAACAAGAACAAAACCGTATGAACTAACAAGAACAGAACCGTATGAACTATAATTCCTCAGGAAGAACAGGAAGAATAGAATCGGATGAACTAGAGTTCTTCAGGATCAAGAGTAATTATTCAGTAATAGAACAGGATGAACTACAGTTCTTCAGGATGAACTACAGTTCTTCAGGATGAACCGGATAAACTAGAGTTCTTCAGGATGAACTATATATACTATAGTTGTTATTTCTGTTCGTAGTCTATTGGATATTCCCATGTATTTAAACCCATTATCTAGTGAATTAAAATCATTCTGGTTGAATACAATTCTCTATACACTAATATTTAGTCACACAACCTAATATATATATATATGTAGAAGACTATAACCTTAGGGAGAAGATTTCATCCGGATTGAGAGAAGATGAACAGAAACGGATGAAAATACATTATATTAAATTAAAAATCAATTCATTACATAAAAGGGAAAAGAAGCGGCTGAAGACAAATCCCTCTTTGCTTTCTCACATTGTTGCTTTAACAAACACAATTACATACACATAATCCAAAGGGTGTATGATTCCATTAATACATTGATCTATAAAATTACAACTTTAAAACTACTAACTTAAAGGGATAAGAAGCGGCTGAAGACAAATCCCTCTTTGCTTCTCACATGGTGCTCTAGAGAGATTGCCTGAGAATCATCATATAACGGCTACGTACTTGCTGCTTTCTCACATGGTGAAGCAGTGGCTGGAAGAAATCAGGTTCATGGGGCCAGAAGCGAGAGAAGCACCCAGGAGTTATGAAGCCGAAACCCTTGGTGTCGTTGAACCACTTCACGGTTCCTGATTTCCTACCGCCTTCGTCCGCCATTTTCGTTTTCAGATTGTCTGGGGCTGAGGGAACTGAAAATGGTGAACAAGCATCTCTTTTGCTACATCGTTCCCCTTCCACAATCCAACATCGTTATCCGGGCCATTTGAGTGATTGGTACCACCCAATGTTGCAACTAAAGTTAGATCTATTATTAATAACAATAATAAATCATAATTTATCAAGCACATTATAAATTAATCAAGGAATGAGTAAAAGAAAGAAAGGAGGGTAGTGAGATCAACTACCTTGTTCAAGTTTAGGGTTGCAACAAACAGGGCATGCAAACCTCATATGGGCCCTTACTGCTGATTGTTATAAAATTACACAATAACTTAAAATCTGCTCGCAGTAAAGCATTTGTATGAACCATTAGAGACTCCTCGTCTCCATGGTTTCCACAATAACTTAAAATCTGCTCGCAGGAGATACAGAGTGCAATCTTTCCCTGCACAAGATAAAATTACCAAATCTGAGACGAAAATTTCAATCGAATTTCAGTGGTGAAGATGATAACTTACCGTTTTCCACATACGGATGATGCCAATTCCACATTTTTTGCCGTCGATGATGGACGAAAAACAGAGAGAGAAAGACTGGGAGAAAAGGGTCATGGTGGATATGATGATGAAAACTGATACAGAGATAGTATATATCGATACTCGAGGGGCGTGGTAGATGGAGATTTGAAAGATAAAGTAAATGATGATGAAAACTGATACAGAGATTGTATATATCGATACAAGCGCCGTCGACTGTTTTTCTTCTTTTAGCCACCTAAAATTAATATACCGTGACCATTTGTCATAATTTGTCACGCAACCAATGTTTAATATGAGTGGCCATATCACAAGATAATAAAAAATGATAAACATATATATAAACACAAATCTTATCTTTTTCGCCACGCGATTAATATTTTACCGTGACCATAAAATAGATTTTTGTCACTCACAACCTACCATTTAGTCACGGTTAATATATGTGGCCATAGGTAATAGATGTTTGTCACTCACAACGTACCGTGACCATTAGTCATCTAATATTTAGTCACACAACCTAATAACAGTGGCCATATGTACTAGCTTTTAGCCACATAACTAAGTAAAAAGCGTGGCCATTGCTCACATTTAGCCACACATAATATATACTTAATAGTTTTGTTTTCTTTTAATTTACTAAGTAATAAAATCTACTCTTTCGTCACACAACATTATTTAAGCGTGGCCATACATTCCCTTTTGGTCACACGAATAAAAAATCATAAAAATTCCGTCGCCGTTTGGTGCATTTCGCCACTCTTTTTTAAGTGTGACAAATAAGTGCCACATGTTTTTGTAAAACAGTGGCTAAAGCCACTGTAACTGATTGTTGTTGTCACATAAACAACAAAATACGTGGCTAAAAGGGTCCAAAGGCTATATATTTGGCCACGGGTACAAAATATGTGTGGCTAAAACGAGAATTTCTTACCTTTGGCCACGCTTTTTTCAAAACAGTGGCTATGCGTTATCAAAAAAACCGTGGCCAAAGCCACTTTTTGACGTAGTGTGATCCCAGCCTCGAGACAACATCCATTCGGATCCTAGATCGAATCGTGAGTCTCTCAAAACCATTTTTATGTGTTCTTTATGTGTTTTCTTAAAAAGCATGCTTAAACCTCTATGGAATCACCTGATCTCTTGATATGTTGCTTAGGAATGCTAGATCTGTCATAAAGTCAGTAACTTTACGTTTGAAATCAAACCATAATGAAGATTTATGCTATTTAGGTCATTTTAGGTTTAAAATGTGTTTTTGGTGATTTGAATGTGAAAACCCATGTTTAAGGTGTTAAAACTTGTTGTTTGATGTTGGTAAATGATTATGCATGCTAGATATTGAATTACATGAAATATGGAAGCTGTTAGATTGATTTTTAGGCTGATTTACGTGTTTTTCGCGACCAGCGAAACTGTACTGTCCTCTGGGCGAAATTATGTATATCTTCATCCAGCGAAACTGTAGTGTCGCAGGGTAAACCGACCAGACTTGTCCGAACGAAACTACCGAGCGAAATTCCCTGAACGAAAGTTCAAACCAGTTTCGGGCGAAACTAGGCTAGCGAAACTGTGCCAACAGTTTCGAGCGAAACTAGCCTAGCGAAACTGTGTCATCGGGTATTGCGTAGCGAAAGTGCTGCCCGTGCACACAGCGAAACTGCCTAGCGAAACTATACTAGCGAAACTGTGACCAGATCTAAACCCAAACTTGTGCAACTTATTTAAATGTAATGCTATGACTTACATGATTTTGCTATGATGAGACATGCTATGATTTCTGTAATATGTGAACCCTTGTTTATGATCAACCATCGGTGTCGTGTGTCGTCATGTCGTGTCGTAGTTCCAACGTGCTATGTTATGGGCCATAGTGACGATAAGTTAATGATTAGACACAAAACTAATACTTAAGACCTAAACGTGTTCATAGGTCTTCGTTAAGCAATAATTGGATTAAATAGCAAGTGTAGCTGAGCAACCTAAGGTGAGTTTCACTAACCCTTTAATTGTGAGCCCGATTGGGTCACAACGAATATACTAAACGGAAAACAACGCTGACATTTTGAGGTATTACCAAATGAGATACCTGTTATGGAAGTTGGAGTGCCTTATGGGGAGCATTTGCAACTGTCCATCCTTGGGGTTTCAATTGAAATCCGGAAACGACCGTTTTGACACTTAAACTCTTTTTAGGATTTCAGATGAAATCCAGAATAAACATTTTAATATGACTAGTGTAGGTTAAAGTCTAAACCAGATGATATCACATGATTTCTAAGGATGCCCTAAAAAAAAACTTAAAAGTCCTCAATTTAGTACTGTTGATCTGAGAAGCGAGGGGATGTTGGGTAGATCTACTGTGGGTTTGACAAACCCTGCTCCGCGGTACACAAATGTGTAACCAACCGGCCGGGGGCCGAACGGAGTTCAATATCAGCCTATTTTAGTTGTGGGCCTCCCGAAAGGGACACAACTGGAGGCACCAACCATCGGCAAATGCCGAACTCTGTTACGTCAGCTTTCAGCCCTAGTACGACCTCCTTAGTGCATGGTAACCGGATTAGCTACCCGCGATATCGGTTGACCGCTTTAACTTTTACTTAACTAGTGCATATTCGATAATTAAACACTTGGCAATGTTTGCAAAACTAATACTTATTACATGATGATGAATACGATTATGAGACCGGGCCAATGCATGTCATGCCCACCGTGAACTCACCAACCGTTAGGTTGACACTTGTGTGGTTTTCACTTTTGCAGATCGTTGAGGAGTATCCGCTGGAGGTTGGCATGGCATATGAAGATGTTCTTCTCTCATTTAAAACTAAACTGGAATTTCTAAACAATGATTTTGTATAGCACGTGGTTAGTGCTAAGATACTGATGTTTTATTCCGCTGCGTAACTTTTGAAACTGTTTTATGATGAATGTTTGAATTATACTCTGATTCGTTTAGTATTTGTAACTAATGGTTGTGGTCCTGGTTTGCTCGCACCCCTTAACGGTGTAAATTCCGTTAGTGGTTAATTGGGGGTGTGACAGGCTTCGTTCGGTTTGTAAACGAACCAAACACGAGCAAAGGTCCACTCACTTCGATTCGACTCGTGAACAGCTCTAGTCATAGATTTCACACCAGTGAGAGCATTTGGACCTAAAGCGTCCCGGACTCCGGAAGGCAATGTGCCCAAACGCTATAAGCGTTATTAAAAGAAGATGACGTCCACTACTAGGAAAAATTGCATGAAATAATCTCAACTTTTCCCCGTTCGCAAATAATAATCCCACCTTCCGAAATTGCAAAGAGCAGTCCCACCTTGTCATTATTTTGCACCTAACAGATCCTCCGTTAAAAAAAATTAACGGCGTCAAAAATTGATGACATGGAAGCTGATGTGGAACTTTTTTTTAATTTTTTTTCTTTTTAATCCCAAATTTTCACCTTTTTGCAAATAATAATCCCATCTCTAATTTCATTCTGTTTGACTTTTTGGAGTCAAACTTCATGTATTTTGACTCAAAAATTGGACCCGAATTTGAGTTTTTTTTATGTTTGTGATTGATTCCAGTAGTTATAGTTTATCAAAACGAATCTACCGTAGGTTACGAAAACAATTTTCATTGAGTTTTGTTCATAATCGCGAAATGGGGGTGGTGAACATGTTCTTGAGCTCATCATGGTGAAATCTTTAATCATTAACGGTTTTCTGCAAGTCTGGTTCCATTAGCTTCGGTTTGAACTCGTGAATTCAATGGTACAATCAGTTTCGAATTTGGTTCATGTTTGTGTGATTCACCATTGATGAGCTCTTGAATAACACCATTCTTTGATAATGGTGAATCACACAAACATGAACGAAATTCGAAACCGATTGTACCATTGAATTCAGAAAACCGTTAAGGATTAAAGATTTCACCATTGATGAGCTCAAGAACACGTTCACCACCCCCATTTCGCGATTATGAACAAAACTCAATGATGATTGTTTTCGTAACCTACGGCAGATTCGTTTTGATAAACTATAACTATTGGAATCAATCACAAACACAAACAAACTCCAATTCGTGTCCAATTTTTTTAGTCAAAATACATGAAGTTTGACTCCTAAAAGTCAAACAGAACGAATTTGTCCAAATTTGAGCTCGGATTCGACCCAAAAGTGCGTATAATGAAAGTTGGCATTGCACGTGTCACTCGTCTGATTGTTTCGCGGATTTGATGGAGGCGATGGGGTGGTTGTGGTGGTGGAGTTGTGGTGGTGGTGAGGTGATGATGACTGGATATTGAAAAAAAAGAAAAATTAAAAAAATTC
>JBCNJP010000001.1:175961-203484 GCA_039602395.1 Deinandra increscens subsp. villosa
CTTAAGCTTTAGGCCATTGAAGGGGTGATTGGATGTTTTTTCAAAGTGCATTATGTGATAACTGATAACTAACTAATATTTAGTTGTAATCAAACAATTCTCAAAATAGGTTAAAACGTGAGGTATATACATAATTATATTTTATTATTAGATAATAAGTTTTGTGGATGTTGGATGTTTATTCCCACATAAAGAATATATTATTGCTACTTTAGACCTCAATAAATCAAACAGTGAGTTCCCAAAAACCAAACACCCCATAATGACTTCTATTTAAATGGAAATGTACCATCCATGTTCAGTTTCACCAGGGGTTTGTTGGTTGGGTGCATATTCCGTTTGAGTAGTTGGGTGCATATTCCATTTGAGTAGTGGCAGTTAAACTAAAAAATTATGCTTATTTTTCTACCCAAAAAGTGTGCTTAAATGAATACAGTTGATAGTTTGGTTAAATGCTCTTGCAAAACTTTGGTTAATGAGCCTCAAAACTCTTCATGCTTATGTGGGGGAATGGGTCAAGGAAAATTAGATCCAAAACAATATGTTTTGTTGTTCAAAATCGTTGGTGTAACGATTGATTTGATGATAGAAAACTTGAGTTGCATCTAATGTTATAGTAGTTCAAGTAGTAGAAATTGATGAGGTTGTGGCTTAACAAAACACATGAAAGATCAGGTTTTTCATTCCTTCAAAGATGGGATTTTCGCTTTGTTTTGTGGGTTTTGATTCTTTTTAACGTTTCTAATCGCTATTATTGTTTGTTCATGTTGATTTTGGGTAGAAAGTTCACTTGGAATTGGCCGATTGTTGCAGTTACTGTTGTGATCTTCACTTGGAATTGGCTGTTGATTTTGCCATGAAAGTTTCCAGGTTTGTTGATTTTGGTTTATTATGATTTTCACATTCTCCTGCCTCTTTTTTTTTGGGGGGGTTTAGCGAGTATTGGGTTTGTATAAAGCTTTATTTGTTTTCTACTTTTGTCCGTACTGCGGGTGCTTGATTCAATGGTTTCGAGCTTCATGGTGTTCCAGTTTTAAAACAGAGTATCATGCTGAAATTGAGGTCTGTTGTTAAGAAATTGATGTGTTTTGTGTTTTAGATTTTGACTTGCAAGAGTTGTTAATGAAATTCATCACGTTCTGTATTTATGGAACAAATACCATGGTTAGAAATGACTTTTATAATGATGATCCACATCTATTTTATATTTGTGTTTCAGAAACAAAATGAAGCTAATTCGATCAGAGAAGATGTTTAATGCAGAACATGAACATGAGGAGGTAAGTATGATTATTTATTTATTCTACACTACATTTGATTATATGTTTGAAATTCTCATAATCTGTTAATCCAACTTGATTATATGTTTGATAATGCTTGCAGGCAGGGTTTGATTAGATGGATTTTCCATTATATATGTTTTATTGTTGCTTTGAGATTTAAAGATGGTTCATGGGTAGGATTTGTTTGGGTTCAATTGATTATATATTCATAGTAAAAGGATTGTACATTGCATTCGCTTTCCTTACATGGAATTCTCATTATGTTTTTTTAGGTAAGAACACGCTTTCTTAAAGGGGATATGTTAGCTACAATAGGAATAACTATTGTTGAGCATCAGATTTGTGCACACAGGTATGATTCATAGCGTGATATTGATTCTTATTTCTGTATGCAGATTCATAAATATTGCAATTTTGTATGAGTTCTTGATGAGTTTCTCAATTTGGGTGTTTTTGATACTTTTTGAGTTTTTTAGATTATATAGTTTAACCATGCCTTAAATTATAGGAGTTGTCAAAAGTTGTTGCAAAGCAAGCTAAGGAAAGGGAAGGTGGCTTTATTAGGGGGTTTGCACATCGTGTTTATCCATTTTTTAGGTAGCAATCAGAAACACAAGAAGAGTTGCCCTTGAAGCTTTTGATAAACTTGAAAAGCATGTTGCATGGTAAGTGTTTTGTCAAATTAAGTTAATTGCACAAGTGTGATTGTTAATGTCTTATTTTTAAGTTCTAAGAAAAGTTGTATGTTTGATTCTACTTTTCCTACACATGAGTGGGCTTTCAAACTGTCTCTGCCATATGTTTGTGATAATGCCTGTTTAGCGGCCTATTTGGTTAGAAATGTCTATTCACATAACTGTTCCATATGTAAGCTATGTTAGCTGCTTCATCCACTTTCAAACCTACTTTTGTACCATATGTTTGGCTACCAAGAAATTTTCTATATCTTATTAACTTAGTTACCTATGTTTAGATTTATACACATATCATGTATTATAATTAAGTATACAAGATAGATTTGCTTCAACAGCATGGTTCTTTCATACTAAACACCCATTATAAGGCAAACTACACATATCTCCAAAACCGCACAGCCCAACACATAGCTTCAACGCAAGCGGTTCTCCAACAACTTACCATCCAACCGCACCGCCCGCGTAGCGGCGGTCGGAACATCTTGTATAGAAACATATATAAAGCAAGAGCCCTAAATAAAAAATGAATATCATCAATAAAAAAAACTTTAATAGTTTACCATAAAAAGTAATAAACTAATTAAAAATAAAAGTTGTTATAGCATGTCATAACTTTAAAAAACTAATTTAATAAAAGATACTTTACAAAAATTGAGAAATACGCCGGTGAAAAAAGTAAAGTAAAATGAGAAATAAAATAAAATGAATATTTAATTAATTTGAATCAATTTCTCCGAGGTCTCTCTGACACCTTTACCTGTGTTTATTATTTTATTTTTACCATTTAACAAAGACATCTTCTTCCCCATCTTAAACACAGTTAAACAGGTCGCCGGATATTAATACTCTCGATTTTGGATTCGTTTCTTAACTTTACTTTCTTTCCTTTCTTTATTTCACGTTAACAGACGCAATTTAGAGGGTCAATTACAGAAAAATCTCTCAAGAATACACTGAATAACAGAATAATCTATGTTCGCCGGAGGGTCAACGGACCCTCCGGACCCTCCTGTAGATCCGCCCATGTGGGGGAGGACCATGGTAAAGATAAAACACCACTCGATCTGAATGGTTGCTGAGTATGGGCAACGTGTGGAGCCCGCACTGAATCAGAAACTGTAAGACACGTCAAAGATGCCTCAGGGTGGGCGGTGTGCATGATTGCACATCATCGGCAACCTTCGGCATTATATATGCCGTGCTCGGCATGCATACCACACTAATCGGCATCGCGGCATCGGCATAAATCACCCCTCCAACGGCATGTTTTCGCCGAGATATGCCGAGCATATTTCCAAAAATTTTGCCCGTTAAATTCGACCGTTGCATTGCAACGGCTCTTTTTTTTTTTTTTTTAAATCAATCAAATACCAAATAGCACTATAAAACCCCCATAAAAACACCAATTTTTTTCTACACCTCTACTCCTCTCTCAAACACAAATCACTCTCAATCACAATGGATTCATCAAGGAAGAAAAAGTCAACCGCTACTGGAGGAAAAAATTTCCGACTGAAAATCCGGAAAGATCGAGCTCAACCCTCCAACGTTCCTCAACCACAATCGCAACCACCACCAAACCAACCACCCGTTTTCTACTCACAACCACCACCTCCGCCACCATCACAACCCGGTTTCTATCAACAACAATCGTTTGTTGATTTAGTGGGTGGTGTGTATGGACCGCAACCACCTTTTTATACGCCGCATTCGTCGCAAATTCAACAACACCAATCGATGTATCATAACACCCAATATCGTGAACCTCGACGTGTTGATGTTGACTCCGAATCGGAGGAAGTTGATGAAGAAATTGAGGTGCAAGAAGCGGAGGAAGAAGAAGAACAAGATGCCGCTATGCAAGACGATGCCGAAGTGGAAGAAGACGAGGAACCTACACAACCGGTGAAAGGTGGCAAGAAGAAGAGGACCTATTGGTCGCCCGCGGAGGAAGCGGTTTTGGCGCAATCCTACATCTACATCACCGAAGACACAAGAGTTGGTGATCAACAATCACGTGAATCGTTTTGGCAACGGGTCCTCAATCACTTCAACGGTTTGAGTGGACGTGATACCGGTCGAACCATTCACATGGTTAACACCAAATGGAACAACTTGAACAAGGCGATGTCGAGGTTCAACGGGTTGTACACCCAAAATGTAAGTATTTTTTTTTTATTTTTTTTTCTTAAATAGTTTTTAAAAATATATTTAATTTATTTTTTTTTAATCGTAGACACGTGCGCGGGCTAGTGGTGCGAGTGATGTTGACGTTCGAGAGAAGACGATGCGGGATTATCAACAAATGTATGAGAGGAAATGTTTCACGCACGTCGAAGCTTGGAAGGTGGTGAAGGATCACCCAAAGTGGGTTGCACCACAACAAAAGGTTGGTGGTGTTGTCGAGTCGTCGAAGAGGACCAAGGTATCGGTATCCGGCGAGTACACAACGTCAAACGATGCCGACTCGGCACAATTGCCGAGTCGTTTGCCCGACTTGAATGAGAACTCGATGCCGAGTCACCCGCCACGAAGAAAAGGCTCAAGCAAGAAGTCGGGTGGTGACTCGTCGACAAAAGGATCGGCGAATGCTTTGGAGGTGATGGAGAGGTTTGAGTTGAAATGGGAGGATGAAAAGGTCGACAAGCGGACTGTTCGACATGAAACCGATCTAAAGAAGAGGGAAATGTACGAGAAGGTTAGGAGGACGATGGATCGACAACGGGAGACGATGGACGAAGAACAACGGGCTCGTGACCTCGAGTTGTATTTGAGGCCTCACGAAAAGGTGTCCGAATCACTCCTCCCGATACTTTTAGAAGAAAAACGTCGAGTTGCGGCTAGATACGGATGGCCGTGTGATTTTTAGATGGTGGTCTTTGTATTTTTTTTTTAGGACTTGGTAATTTTTTTATTTTAGGAGTTGGTAATTTTATATTTTTAGGACTTGGTAAAAAATTTTATTTTTAGGACTTTGTAAGTTTTTATTTTTAATCTAATGAATTGTTTTTTTTTTTAATTTTATATTAAATGTTTAAGTTATAATTTTATTTGTAGATTAAAAAAAATGAAAAAGAAAAACATTTAATTCATGACTAAACCATATCTAGGCAAATATACCCCTTACCAAATCATCAATTCTACATCAATCTTATCTCTCCTGTTGGCATCACCTCATTGGTCAGAATTTGATGCCTAAGGCATGCCTTAGGCAAGCATACCTACCCCTTACCAAATCATCAATTCTACATCAATCTTATCTCTCCTGTTGGCATCACCTCATTGGTCAGAATTTGATGCCTAAGGCATGCCTTAGGCAAGCATACCTCCCACCCTCACACACTTTTCTACGCCATCTTTTTCTACTCTCTTTCTGGATAGGTCGTCCGGGTCGGGTCTAAAGAATGCCCGTGGACTAATTCATGATTAGCTAAATTAAGTAATATAAAATTTAGAATTATTTATACCAAATCACTAGCAATTGGTTCGACATCGTATAATTGGTTCGACATCGTATGTTTGGTACGCCAACCGTGTTTAATAGTTTATACTTTTTATATAAGTAAATTGACTCATTGCATCAAACAAATTTGGTAATGACACGTTTGATATAATGATAACTTTATTTATATATAACTTTAGTATAAAAAATTTGGTATCGGTGGTGAATGGGTGGCATACACAGGAATTTCAATGCTATCGGGGTCTATGACAAGGGGATTCAATATTCCCCATTCCTCGTTGTTATGGCTATGGAAGTACTATATGTGCTATGAAGTAAGCTTGTTTGGTAGGGTTGTATCAGGGTATTGTTCTACTGAACGGAGGGTTGAAAATATCCCATCTCATGTATGCCGGTGACGTTGTGTTCTTGGGCCAATGGATGGAAACTAATGTGAAAAATCTGATACGAATTCTTCAAGGTTTTTACTTGGTGTCAGAATTACGTATGAATTTAGAGAAAAGTCGCTTTATGGAATTCGGATGACAGAACAAAGTTGCGAAGAGATGGTTGCATTAATACACTATAGATGTGGAACATTCCTTTTTTAATACCCTGGTCTTCGGGTTGGAGCTAATATTGATATTGATATATGTAGAATCGGGCTACCAAAGATGACTAGATAGAAATGATCTAGGACGAGTCAACTAGGCAGGCGGACTACAGCGGTCGGATCCAAGTCCTCTGATGAGCAGTCGGCTCGGCTCCTTCCTAGTTCTGGTGAGACAGCGGTCGAATCCAAGTCCTCTGATGAGCAGTCGGCTCGGCTCCTTCCTAGTTCTGGTGAGACCTGCAAAACAAAAAACACCGTTGTTCTTGGGGAGCAGGACAGGGTGTCCTGCGACCAAGCTCGGGCGTGAGAATAAGTATGCGTTTCGAGAGATTAAGAGTAATCAAACGAGAGAGAGCGCAATGACTTGAGTTCTGAGAATTTACCTGGTGGTTGAGGGCATTTATAACCCTCAACCTTTGTCTCGTAGTGCTGTCAATGTCAGGTTCCCAAAGTAGCATGCTGCAGGTCTGGCATCTGACTGTGTCAAAGAACCACAGTAGCTATTTTGGGTAACCACATTGGTTGTAGTGTCAGGTCGAGTCCTGGGACGCCGACCCATGTGTATGAGCGTTGGTCTGTGCCTATACCTTTCGACCAACTAGGATCAGACAGCTAGTTGGGGTATAGGTTAAAGTCGAGGGCTATTGGTCGGTCTGGTGAAGGATGACTAGTTGTCGGCCAGTCATCCGGTTATCACCTGTCGACTTCATAGCTTATTGTCTTGCGGTCGGCCCTCTTGGGGTCGTCCGGTTACATGTCTCGTCGTTAGTCAGCCTAATAGCCAGGTGGCCTGCCATATAGTGGTCGGCCAGTGACTTGCTGTGGTCGGCTGACCTTTGTGCTTTCGGCGGTCGGCCTAGTGGCCTGCCACATAGTGGTCGGCCAGTGTCTAGGTCGACCTGTATTTAGTGATTGGTGTAGTGGCCTGCCACATAGTGGTCGGCCAGTGTCTATGTTAGTCAGCCAAGTAGCCAGGTGGCCTGCCATATAGTGGTCGGCCAGTGACTTGCTGTGGTCGGCTGACCTTTGTGCTTTCAGCGGTCGGCCTAATGGCCTGCCACATAGTGGTCGGCCAGCGTCTAGGTCGACCTGTATTTAGTGATTGGTGTATTGAGATAAGGTTTACACCATAAAATGTTTGTGGTGTGGCCTTACTCGGACACACGTCATCAGCCCCCCAGTCCGATGTATAGTGGTCTGGACACTGTTATCGGACTCGAAGTAAAAATGTTGTCTTCGTCTTCCGATTGAATGCTTTTGGTTTACCATGGGAACCGAGTACTAGTTCTCCCAGTTGTTTCCCTTAGCAATTTTGAGAATAACACATTTTGAGGTGGCCTGTAGGGTAGTGTGTAAGGAGCCAACCTTGGGTGTGTTTCATCATTTTTTTTTTTGGATGAATCGGCAAGGCGATTGATTCACTGTGGACCAGCGTTGTATCAAATATAAGGACGGTACTGTGAATCCTTGTTATTTGTCTCGGGTGCCGAGTGAAGTGAAATTTTTTAAAGATAAGTTCTTTTAGCTTTCAGATAAGATTTTGGATGTAGTAATTCCTTGGAAACCTACCAAGCCTCCGTCGAAGCCATGTAAGGCTCGGGAGGAAGGGTTTGATCCAGATATAGTAAATAAGTTGGTAAAGCTCCAGATTCCGTTGTAGCCGTTTCCCGATAGGGTGTTAGTATTGATCGGCTTGAGTCGGAATTGGTTATCTGTTAACTGAAAGCCAACCTTTATGTATGATGTTCGGGGTAATGCCTTGTCGTTCTTTCAATCTGATTGCGTTGTCTGCTAAATCATGAGTGTTGGTACTAGAATTCAGGAGACGATGAGCAGCTCACATCAGCTCGTAGGCACTTCATGGTAAGGATCCTGAATAATATTTACTTACTAACGGTTGCTTCTCTATTGTTTGTTACTCGCAGGTTGACTTGGTCATTCATCACGTGTCCTAAAGACTCGGTCTATCAATAGAATCGTGGGTCAGTTGGGATTCAAACGGCTAGTTGGCGAACGTGGACTTAGTTGCTATTTTTTAGGAAAATTAGTTGCTATGTATTTCGTATTTAAACAGAGCTCTAGGCTTACACACACACAGAATCTTTTCGATTACAATTCTCTGCAACACTTAGAATTCGAGCTCATTTACTTTGTAATCAGAACTTTCATTATATAAAAGTTTTAGGCGGCAGGTACTTTGAACCGGCCCCCGAGGTTTTTTGCCAAGCTCCTTGAGGATACTCAAGGATACTTGGATTTTCCCTCGTTATATCCTCGTGTCTATTCTAGCAGTTACATTTTCATCCTTATTTACATCAAACACGCTACCTCACATACAAAGTTTGATCAACTAATTGCTCAGGCAGTTTTTGACCAAAACAATTTGGCGCCCACCGTGGGGCAAACGGTGTTTGAATTCAGCTAAAAGCCTTGATCTTCTTCCCATAACCAATTCTTGAAAATGTCGAGCCAACAAAAGATTACTTCGAAATCCGTTTCATCCACTAAACCGATCGTCAATGCTGGTCTTCCCCCAATGATGAAGAAAGTGGCTGATACTAATGCTAAAGGAGTGGAATACCCCACTTTTACTGGATCTCAAGGTACGTCCACTGACTCTACTATTTCTAATAATGATCTCTATGTTTTGATCAGGCGAATGAAGGCCCATGCGGATGAACAAACCAAAACCAACGAGAGAATGATGAAGGAGATCATGGAATTGAAGAAATCTAAGAAACCAGTAGAGGAAATCAGCCCTTTGATCCCAAAATCATTCGGGTTCAACTCTCCGGAAATATCGGAGCAGCCGAAACTGAAAGTAAATCCCTCTACTGTTCAAAAGTCAGGTATTGCAACAGTTACCACTGCAGGATCCTCAGGCACTCAGCATCAGAAGACTTCCAGGATGATGGATCTGGAATACTCTGGATTCTACTCTGAGCAACCCCCAGAATCTTACTACAGCGAATATGGAAGTCAGCAGCCGCCGAGATGCTCAAGTCAGCAACCAGCCGGGTTTTTAAACCATCGGGTGCCAGCAGTCTCAATGCATCAATCCGCATCTCGACCACAACAATTCGCGGCAACAAACCTACATGAGCCTTGGAGTCAGCAATCAGCAATGCCTACTCCACAGATGCCACAGGGATCCTCATCTCAGCCATTCCAACCATATCGGAGCCGCTTCCGAGCAGCTCAGGATCCTCAAGGATCCTTATTTTCTAACCCTACTGTCTCTACAGGCACATTCCCAGGTTCATCTCAGGAGATGCATGAGGGAGACTTCATCCCCATGCAAGTGGAGACTACGACTGAGCCAACCGTCGTTAGAGATACTGGATATGGACCTCAAATCCCTCTACAAACTTCCAGGGCTGGTAACAACTTTGATAATTATTATACTAACCCTAACCAAGGAATTGTGCAGGATGCAGGTATTGACCCCGTCATCGCCAGGGAACTTCAGAGATTGAAAGACATGATCTCAAGTGTTCCTGGTGTTATTCGTCCAATTCCTGAAGTGCCAGCGGGCAGCCACAGGATATCCAGATTTGCATGGCCCATCTGTGACGTAGAGATACCGAAAAGATTTCAGACCCCCAACATGAAACTCTACGATGGAACCACAGATCCTGAGGAGCACGTGGCACAATACAGGGAGCGAATGGAGATCAACCCCATTCCTGCAAACATCAAAGAAGCTTGCTTATGCAAGGGATTTGGTTCAACACTGACAGGACCAGCCTTGAAATGGCTACTCAGTATCCCTCCTAACACTATTACTTCTTTTCCCCACTTGGTTAACTTGTTTAATAACCAGTTTTCTTGCAGCAGGAGCTTTGAGAAGCTCACTGGTGATTTGTACAGGATAGTTCAGAAGCCCAGTGAATCCCTAAGGGATTACGTGGCCAGATTTGGTCGAGAAGCTCTAGATATCCCTAACTTGGATATGGCTGCTGCTGTAGAAGCCTTCAAAATGGGGATTAGAGGGGATTCCCGATTTTATGATGATTTGGTTATGACTCCTTGCAGGAACCTTGATGAGGTCAGAACAAGGGCACTGAGGTTCATCAGGTTGGAAGACGATAAGAAGATCCAAAAAAGAGGTGAAGAAACGTCGGGCAGAAGGACAAACTCTCCCGGGAAAACAACAAAGAAACAAACCCTATTATCGTAATGATAATCCAAGGGTCAACGAAGTGGAAGAGGAAGACGACGAAGAGAACTTCCCAAAGGTATCTGATTATTGCTTTTCGGTTGACACAAGTGGTTTGTTATGTGCCTTGCAGGATCTAGGTGATAAAGCCAGGTGGCCAAGAAAATCGGATAAACAAGGATCATGGAAAGATAAGTCTAAATGGTGTGCCTACCACGAAGACTTTGGGCACTTAACAGATGATTGCATAGCCCTTCGGAAAGAGATCAGTTACCTGCTCAGCAAGGGGCATCTCAAGGAATTGTTCGGCAGAAAGAGAAGCAAAACTCAAGAAGCTGCTGAGCTGCCCAAAAGAGCGCAATCACCACCAGCAGATGCCAAAGTGATCAACTTCATCTCCGGAGGATCTAACATATGTGGAGCCTCTTTCTCATCAGCAAAAAGACATGCCAAGGAGGCTAAAATGGATCAAGGCAGTCGACCAAAGAAGAATGCAATATTGACTGAAGACAAAGTCATTTCTTTTGACGAAACTGATAAGCAGGACATCCAGGATCCTCATCATGACAGTCTGGTAATTACATTATGTATTGCTAACCATTATGTTCGCAGGATCCTGATAGACAATGGCAGCTCAGTCAACATTATTCAATTGGACGTGCTTAAGAAGATGAGCATTCCCGAAGAAGAGATAATTCCAAGATCCTCAGTATTAGTAGGATTTAGCGGAGAAACCAAGCATACGGTTGGAGACATCAGACTTCCTGTTTACGTAGAAGGAGTCAATTCCATGCAGAAATTCTGCGTTATTGATTCCCTGCCTTGTTGCAATGTAATCTTGGGAAGGCCATGGATCCATGACATGAAAGCAGTTCCATCTACCTATCATCAATGTGTGAAGCTTCCCACACCTTGGGGAGTTGTAAGAATACTAAGTGATCAACAAGAAGCCAAAGACTGCTACACTTCTGCTATGAAGAACACTATCAAGTCAAAGCCAGCATAGCAATTAAAGAAACCAGCACGAAGAGTTCAGATGACAAAGGAATTGGAGACCAAAGAAGTTCAACTCAATCCTGAAGATCCTGAAATCAAAGTGCTGGTAGGAACAAATATTCCTGAGGATACTGAGGAGCAGCTCGTGAGCCTCTTAAAGTCCAGAGTCACAACATTTGCATGGAAACATGAAGACATGACAGGTATATCTAAAGATATTATTACTCATAAACTTGGTATAGATGAATCTTTCAGGCCAATACATCAGAAGAGAAGGAAGTTCGCTCCTGAGAGAAACGTCATAATCCAAGAGGAAGTTGACAGGCTGCTCAAATCAAGAATGATCAGAGAAGTTAAGTATCCTCGCTGGTTGGCTAATGTGGTGGTAGTCCAAAAGAAGAATGGTAAGTGGAGGGTATGTGTAGACTACACAGACCTAAACAAGGCCTGTCCAAAAGACCCATTCCCTCTACCACATATTGATTCTATGGTGGACGCGACTGCCGGGCACGAGATGTTGACCTTTATGGATGCATCTTCGGGCTTTCAACAAATTCAAATGGAACCATCAGATCAGGAAGACACGGCCTTCATGACTCCCACAGGTATTTATTGTTATATTGCAATGCCTTTTGGTTTACGAAATGCAGGTGCTACATACCAAAGGCTAGTCAACATGATGTTTAAAGACAAGCTGGGGGACACCATGGAAGTATACATAGATGATATGGTGGTGAAATCGAAGAAAGCAGAAGATCATCCCAAAGATCTTGAAGCCGCATTTGATATCCTGGACCAGTTCAACATGAAATTGAATCCTTCCAAGTGCCATTTCGGAGTAAGAGCCGGTAAATTCTTGGGCTTCATGGTTACTGAAAGAGGAATAGAAGCCAGCCCTGAGCAGATACAAGCTATTATAAACTTGAAGTCTCCAACAAATGTTAAAGAAGTTCAAAGATTGACTGGAAGAGTAGCAGCACTTAACAGATTCATATCAAGATCTTCCGAAAAGAGCAAAGAATTCTATGACATACTGAAGAAAAACAAAAAGTTCGAATGGGGTGAGAAGCATGAAGCAGCTCTGAACTCTTTGAAAGAATATTTGTCATCCGCCCCGCTTCTGATGCAACCAGTTAAAGGCGAGCCACTGTCTCTCTATCTAGCGGTTTCAGGCAGCTCGGTAAGTGCTGTGCTTGTGAAGGATCATGAGGGGCAGCAACATCCAGTATACTATGTAAGCAAAACATTGCTAGATGCTGAAACCAGGTATTCTTATTTAGAAAAATTGATTTTAGCCCTTGTCATGGCTTCTCAAAAGTTAAGACATTATTTTGAAACTCATGTTATTTATGTGAAAACTAACTATCCTATTAAGTGTGTTTTAAGAAAGCCAGAGATGTCTGGAAGAATGGCGAAATGGGCAGTTAAATTAAGTGCCTATGAAATCATATATGAACCAAGAACAGCGATCAAGTCACAAGCCTTAGCAGACTTTGTGGCTGATTTCAGCAGCGACATACTACCAGAAGTTGAACTTGAGGTCAAGCAGCTCGAAGAAGCTTCAGGCAGCTGGGTCTTGTATACAGATGGAGCATCTAATGTTAGAGGTACAGGATTGGGTGCGCTACTGAAATCGCCACAGGGGGACATTATCCCTCTATCTATCCACTGTGAATTCAAGGCTACTAATAATGAAGCCGAATACGAAGCTTTAATTGCGGGATTACAACTCGCTAAAGATATGGGTATCCAACACATTCAAGTTTTTATTGACTCCTTGTTATTAACTAACCAATTTAATGGATCCTATGCAGTGAAAGGCGAAAGGCTAACCAAATATCTGGACCTTGTAAAACAATTAGCATTATCTTTTGAAAATTGCAGCATATCACAGGTACCCAGAGAAGAAAACGCAGAAGCTGATGCTTTGGCAAATTTAGCATCATCTTTAAGGATCCCAGAAGGTGTCAAGATTCCCATAACTCACATCCTGACACCAGCAATTGAAGAACAAGAAGTTAATGATGTTACAACAGATAAAGATCAAGAAATGACAGACTCCCAGGATCCTCAAGAATCCTGGACTTACCCTATTAGGAGATTTATCCAAGAAGGAGAAATCCCAAAAAACGAGAACTCCAGACTCTTCCGAACAAAGGTAATTCCATATTCAATAATAAATGGTATCTTATACAAGAAATCTCTTGCAGGACCATACTTGAGATGCCTCGAGCAGCCTGAAGCACATGCGGTACTTCAGGATATTCATGAAGGTGATTGTGGCAATCACACTGGGGGCAGATCACTATATTCAAAAGTATTAAGAACAGGATACTACTGGCCCACCATGAAGAAGGATGCTATGGCCTTTGTTCAAAAGTGTGATGCATGTCAGCGGCACGGCAACATCCTCCATCAGCCTGCTGAGCCGCTCCATTCAATATCATCTCCATGGCCGTTCATGAAATGGGGAATGGATATAGTTGGTAAGCTGCCTGTAGCACCTGGAGGAAAAGTCTTCATGCTGGCTATGACGGACTACTTTTCTAAATGGATTGAAGCCGAAGCTTTTGTTCAAGTTAGAGAAAAGGAAGTAATTTCCTTTATCAAAAGGAATATCTTAACAAGATTTGGAATTCCATCAGAAATAGTGTGCGACAATGGATCTCAATTTATTGGAAAAAGGACAACAAGTTTTTGTGAGGCATGGGGCATCAAGATGGTAACTTCAACTCCCATACATCCACAAGCTAACGGCCAAGCAGAATCGAGCAATAAGATTATCATCAATAACCTCAAGAAGAAGCTAGGAGACAAGAAAGGAAAATGGGCTGAAGAGCTACCTTTCGTATTATGGGCTGACAGAACGACCTCCAAGAATGCTACTGGTCGAACACCATTTTCCTTAGTGTTTGGATCCGAAGCTGTAATTCCTACTGAGATGGTGATGCCAACTGCGAGAACAAGCTGCCGGGATTTTGAAGCAAACAAACAAGAGCTCCTTGAAGATCTTGAAACAATTGAAGAAATCAGAGACCTCGCAAAATTTAGGATGGCAGCATACCAGCAAAAGATAGCCAAATCTTATAACAGGAATCTCAGAATCAGAAGATTTCAAGTAGGAGATCTGGTACTCAGGAAAGCTTTTCAAAATACAACCAATCCGGCACATGGGAAACTTGCGCCCAAATGGGAAGGTCCCTATTTAATAGATTCAGAAGCTGGAAAGGGAGCATATAGGTTGGCTACTATGGAAGGTGAGCTGCTCCCAAGAGCTTGGAATGCAATTCATCTGAAGTTATATTTTATGTAAGTTCTCTTTGGACCCTTTGAGCATATCAGAGAATCCTTGTCCAAACTTCGAGAACTTCAGGTATGATTTTTACCTTTATTTCATTTTTACATTATTATCTTTGTGGAATGTGTACTGACTTAAGCATCGGAGGGGTGTTAGCAAAACTAACACCCACCCCTCACCGAGCCTTGAAGTGTTTTGCAGCTGTTCGGAGCATCCTGTCATAAGTTAGAGGCTGATCACCTCTTCTAAGTCAAATGCATTCTGAATGCAATCAAAGGTTTAGGAGGTTTTCACCTTCTCGTTCACTAATGGGAATCGCCAGGAGCGCAAGACCCTCGCCAGGAGCGCACGATGGTGGCCTATGGTTCGAGGTGGTGCGACCAGTTCATCCTAGGGTGGCTGATAATTTCATCACTATTGGCCATAGAGTGCACTTCAAAATGGGTGGCAGACGTGTCATCTCGAAAAGATTCTAAGGTTTTTGGCATTTTCATGTCAACCAAGGTTTAGGCACATTCGTGTCTCTCAAGATTTTGGGCTTGACCCCAGTTGGCTTAGTCCCAAGTATTTTTGAGCTTGTCCTCAGAATAACACAGGTTTTTAATGTTCTCACATCAACTAAGGTTTAGGCACTTTCGTGTCTCTCAAGTTTTTGGGCTTGACCCCAGTTGGCTTAGTCCCAAGTATCTATGAGCTTGTCCTCAGGTTAGCAAAGGTTGTTGATGCTTTCGCATTAGTTAAGGCTTAGACACACTTGTGTCTCTCAAGATTGGGCTTGACCCCAGTTTAACTTATTCACAAGTGCTCAAGGTTTTTAAGGTATTTTATGCCTTAAAATCGGAATTTCATCAAGTCTATCTTAAGGATTCCTAAGGATCCTTAGAGATCCTGACTACCTCTACGGTTGGAGTATTCTCAAACAGGTTATATTGATACTGCGTTTAATACGTATTTTTATTACCAAGTATTAGATGGCATCATGGTTTGTTAACATTGGCAAAATTTTAATAAACTTTTGAGTTTTTCAACTAAACTATGCTGAGCATCCTGTAGGATCCTCATTCAAACATTTTTCAAAATAATTAAAAGCATACACGGCACACCATGATGATCAAAATACCACTAAGTTATATTTATGCAGGAAATTAGAGAAGTTGACCCCAGGCTTCGTCTTGGAACCCAAGATCCCTCCACCTGTGGCCAACTATATTGTCTAAAGGAGCTTGGACTTCGCCTTGAAACTCAAGGTCCCTCCATCCAAGTCCCCAAAAAGAAAAAAAAGTTAAACTACCATTGTTTACAAAAGCTTCACCACAAACATTGTTTACTGAACCTGAACCTGACCATGAACCAAACAAACTAAAAAAGCGGGCTCAGACCGTTGCATCGTCTTCATCGCCCAGCTTATCACCAGCAGCCTCCGCCTGCTCAACCTCCTTGCCCTTGCCCTTTTCCTTCTCAGCTTCCTTCTCGACCTCCGGCTCAGCCTCCTTCTCAGCCTTTTCAGGAGCATCTACCCTCTCAGCCAACAGCTTCTTAAGGCTCACCTCCCAGTCCTTCACCGGCCAGCTCTCTGGAGTGAAGCCATCAGCCTGTGCAGCAGTTGCCATCTCAATCATGCACTCCAGCACGCTGATGGCGGCTGAAGATTGAGCATTCAGTTCGGCCTGCTTCAGAGCTTCAGCAGCCGCAGCATCTTTCTCTTTGAGCTGCTTCTCATAATGGCGAGCATTGCTGGCTGCGGCCTTGTTCAGCTTCTCAAGACGGAGCGTGGCCTGATCAAGTTTGAGCTCAGAGGCTTCAAGCTTTTGCTCAGCTGCTTCGAGCTTCTGCTCCAGGGCTTCCACTTTGCCTTCGAGGTCAATCACCTCGTGGCTCAGCTTGTCAATGCCCTGCACATCAGAATCAAAAAGGGAAGTGTTATAACTTTCATTTTTACATATTTCCCTATTATTAAACTACGACTTACAATGTTCACTACAGCCTGCAGTGAGAGCAGCTTGTTAGCAGCTGCAACGGGAGGGAGATCATCGAAGCTGTCCACATTGATAGTGGAATCAGGAGCCTTGCGCTTCTTTGCAGAAGAAGTCTTGGAACGAGTGCTCGGAGCTCGGAACTTGGGGGCTGAGGTGTCAGTAGGAGCCTTGCTGCTGGTCTCCTCAGTTTTCTCCTTTTTGGCAATGAGCAGCTTAATGTCCTTGAAGGAGAAGTTGGAGGCCGAACCTGGAGCTTCATCATAGACAGTGAAGGATCAATTTCAGAAGAAATAAAACACAATTTAAAGACGGAAAGGGAACAATTAAATGAAAGTACCTGTCGACATGGTTCTTGAAGGGCTGAGAGATTGCTGAGAAATGCTTCTGGCACTTGAAACGTCCTCGGGCTGGCAGCTTCTTTCTGCTGCTGGGATGCTGAAAAGATCCTTAAGCTTCTTGGAGGATTCACGGGTTGGTTTTATCAAAGCTTCAAACTTGGGCGCTGCAAAGACAGAAACACAATCATATCAGTTACATGCAATGGAAGAGTATACGGGGTTAGAATGTTACTAAAACTCTTCCTACCCTTAATGACCCACTGGGTAGGAAGGTTCTCACAACCAGCAAGGCTACTTCGTTTCACAAAGAAAAATTGACGCTTCCAGTCGTGGTCGTTATGAGAAGTCCTAGGGATCATCTGAGCTTCTCCAGTTCGAATTTTCAAAACAAATCTACTGTTGCCGTGAGTGGCCAACCGGTAAACTTTACAAATTTCAGCAACTCCGATATTCAGATTATGGGACTGGTTCAAACTTTCGAGAGAGAACAGAATACGCCACACCATTGGCATGACTTGGGAGTAAGCAAGACCGGTGACAGAAAAGAAATCATTCACCAGTGTCGGAAACGGAAATGTCATGCCAAGAAGAAAAGGGTAGTTCAGAAAACAAACCCATTCGTCGGAGATGTGGTCGGCTTTCAAAGAAGGGTCGAAGGGACGAATTTCAGCTCCAGCGGGGAAACAGCAGGATCGTTTCAACAATGCGATCTTGCGATCGTCAAAATTGCAAGTTTCCTCCGCCGTCGCCGGGAGGAGACCTTGGTCAGTAAACTCGTCGGCCACTTGGTCGGAGACCGTGGCCGATGACGGTGCAGGATTTTTTCCCATGCTCAGAGAAAACGAGAGGGGCGGAATGAGAAACTAACCTGGAAAAGATGCGAGGAGCTCTAGGGTTTCGCCGAAAAGAAGATGTGGTGAAGAATTAAAGTGGTGAGAAGGTTATAAAGGGATAATCTGACGAGAACTTCGCTTGGGAAGTTGGGGCTAATTACTCCCCATCAAATCATAGTTACTTAGCGATAAGCCAGAAATTCAAATTTTCGACAGTTGTTTCGCATGCACCAACTGCCAAAAATTTGGGGGCAATTGTTGGTACTAGAATTCAGGAGACGATGAGCAGCTCGCATCAGCTCGTAGGCACTTCATGGTAAGGATCCTGAATAATATTTACTTACTAACGGTTGCTTCTCTATTGTTTGTTACTCGCAGGTTGACTTGGTCATTCATCACGTGTCCTAAAGACTCGGTCTATCAATAGAATCGTGGGTCAGTTGGGATTCAAACGGCTAGTTGGCGAACGTGGACTTAGTTGCTATTTTTTAGGAAAATTAGTTGCTATGTATTTCGTATTTAAACAGAGCTCTAGGCTTACACACACACAGAATCTTTTCGATTACAATTCTCTGTAACACTTAGAATTCGAGCTCATTTACTTTGTAATCAGAACTTTCATTATATAAAAGTTTTAGGCGGCAGGTACTTTGAACCGGCCCCCGAGGTTTTTTGCCAAGCTCCTTGAGGATACTCAAGGATACTTGGATTTTCCCTCGTTATATCCTCGTGTCTATTCTAGCAGTTACATTTTCATCCTTATTTACATCAAACACGCTACCTCACATACAAAGTTTGATCAACTAATTGCTCAGGCAGTTTTTGACCAAAACAATGAGCTTATGTTGTTTTTGCTTTGCTCTTTGCAGATATGGATCTTCTATCTTTCATTGGCATGGATGATGCCGAGGGCGTTGTGCAGGGTAGCAAACCCCTTGGTGAGGATGAAGAGCGCCTTGTTTGAGAGGACAGGGAAATATCATTTTAAGGATTTTACCATTGAAGATGGTGTTCAATCCATAACTGGATATGCAATGGGTGGTACAGGTACTGAGTTGGTCATCCAGGAGGAAAAGGACTCCAAGAAGGGGAAGAAGAGTCGAAAGAGAAAAACTTTCGAGAAGGGTGGGAAAGTAGAGAAAAGTGGTAAGGGGAGAGGCCGTTGTATGTGAAGCATATGGCTAAACGGGCAATTTCATCGCCCATCCAAGGTAAAAGGTCGAAAGGACCTAAAGGCAAGTCGGAGTCTCCGACTGCTGACCCTGGGGGTGAGCGCAAGTTGGCGAATGAGGGTAGTGATTCCTCTGAGATGTAGGGTTGGTCAGGGGCGAGTGACACTCAGAAGAAAGATCCGAAAGGTGACAATGATTCCGCCAAGTTGAAGAAGGTGGCTCTTATCTTGACCACTGTGAGTTTACTTCTCTCCCTTTGGTTTATCAGAGTTTGACTGGCAGCTATTAGGGTCTTCTTTGTGATTTGCCGGAAGGGCCTGCTTTTGGTGTTCCTCGCGCGAAGGATGATTTTGAAGTGTCTCCTTGCCCGGAGTTGAGCCATGAGGCTGTTGGTCGTATCTTCTATCTTGGCTGGCAGCTAAAGAATGAGTCTCGGTTGGACACTGTTTCTTTATGCCGTAACTTTGGGTGTTTGTCCATCCCTCCGGGTGAGGTGATTGAGCTGGAGAAGGAAGCTCATACTGAAGCTAGGTGTGAAGCCTACTTTAAGTTGACCTGGACTTATACTGCCGGGATGAATATGATTAGCCGGGATGCCTGATTGGAGAGGGATCTGAACAAAGCAAAGCTTAAGCTCGATGCTCAGGAAAATGACTTAGCTATCCTGAAGAAGGAGTTGAAGTCTCTGAAAGCCTAGCATGTTGATCTTGAGGCTATGTCAAGTTTAAAGGAAGAGCTGGAGAAAGTGAAGGCCAAGAAGGGAGCCGTCGAGAAGACGAATGCTTCGTTGAAGCAGTCGATCGCTGACTTGTGTAAGGCCCGGGAGGATGACTCCCATCGTTTTGATGCGGAGATTTCTGAGTTGAAGCTCGACATGACTAGGGTCGAGGCTCTTTATAATGGAGTTATTGCTCGGGCCAAGACGTATGGCGATGACCGACAGTGGCTTATTGAGGATAGTTTCCATCGGCAAAAAGTATTGAGTTCCGAGAGCCATTCGGCAAGTTGCAAAGTGTTGTGATGGCACATGGTGCACATCTTGGTTATGTGGCTGGGTATGACCAGGCGACCTTGGGGAAGCCGAAAGAGGCTAGTCGGTATTACAAGCCAAACTTTGAGACCAACTTGCAGTCTGCTGCTGTGAGCTATTCAAAGGTGACATATCCGTATTTGGATGTTTTGGTCGGTTGTACCAATAAAACAATGGATGATCTTCGCGCGATCCGACCAAGAGTTATCTGGTTGGCTACTCCGGGGGGTCGAGGCCAAACACCCGGAGCTACAATGTCAACTGCAGGTGGGTCGGACTCGGCTGTTGTTTAGCCGAAAGCTTAGTTAGCTTTCTTTGTTTGTGTTTTATTTTTTGGTTTCCTTGCCCTTTCAGGTATGCCTTGTAATCGACTTTGATTGTCTGAGATAAAAATCTTTTGTAGTTATTGTTGTGTTGTGTCTTGGAATTTTATGTATGTATTCCCATTGTCTGTTTCTAGACTTGTGCGTTGTGCGTGTTGTAGTGGATCATGCGACTGATACGTGTCATTGATGTTAAAGTAGGACCGACTTTGAGGGTCGGTTATCCCATAGTGATGTCGAACAAGTCGACTTTTGTAGTGATTCACCAATAGTTCCAAGTCGTGTTTGGAATTTTGTTACGTAAGCTGTAAAAGCTGAGTTGTTCGGGTTGTGACTGACCACTATGTAAGTCATAAAGGCCGAATGGGTCGTTTAGTAACCGACCATGATGTATGCCATTGTGACGCCCACTCCCAGTCTTGGCTCCAGGAGGGGTCACGTGTCGGATTTACTCATGAACACATGGTACAACAGAGATAACTAAGCAGCGGAAATTAAAAACTTTTCATTTATATATATATCAAGTTACAACAGTAAGGAATATAACAACATAATCTATAACTAGATCTTATCTATAGCTATGCCAGTCTACTACCGAGTCTATCCTGATAGCTTGCCCATCTAATCTGCCCTTGCTAGAGCCCTTCCCTTGCTACTTTAAACATCACCAATACCTGACATACATGCTTTTAAAGGTCAGCTTACGCTGGTGAGTTCTAAGTATTTTAAAACTTTACCTTTCCTTGAAAAGTTTACCTCAAACATTTGGGCCTAACGACCCCTTCTTTATAAACATTTATCAGGTATAAAACATAACAGAATTATACCAAAACATTTATCCTTTATCAGGTATAAGACATAACAGAATTATACCAAAATATTTAACCATTCATTCTACTAAGCATTGTCTATTGGAACCACGTTAGTCCCTCGGGCAACCGTCGCTACCCGAAACCTTTCATAGAGTAACCGTCGTTACCCCGGGGAACCGTCATTCCCCGCTTCTGATTGTACAACCACCTTTTCCCTTTCTCTAGACAATATCCGCTTAGATTAAAACCTTTTCAACCTTTTAAACCTTTTCATCCTTTTCAAAAGTCCATTTAAATAGCCCTTATATTTGGACTCATAACCTTTTCAACACCAGTCCATCTCACGTATATAAAATAAGCGTTTCATAAATATAATGTTATGGGTCTTGTACAACAAGGCTAATAAGATCATATTTACCCGACACTTATTCACATACATAGGCTTAGACCAAACATTCACATTTTCCATTTCTCAACGCTTTATATAAAAGTTTTATCCTTTACATTACCCGTTTATTATAACCTTCCCGAAAAGAGTAATAACAGGTAATAATAACTTTAAAACAGTTATAAGTATTATAACTTTTTCACGTATGTGTATGAACACAAAACAAGTAAAGGTATCTCAAATACTTTTCAAGTAAACAGTTGAATATATATATCATTGCATGTATATCAGGCCCGAAAATATTAAAACATTTAAAACATTTAAAAGTGGGCTCATAGAACTCACCTTATTCTCTTAAGCAGTTAATTCAGAGAAAACTTCCGCTATGCCTTCCAATTAAACCTAATCGTGTATTGTACGGCGTTAACGCAAGGTTTAATATAATAAACATTTACTATGTTTATTTCAACTCTTTATTAACTTAATAATACTTAGTTATTAAGTTTATTCATTTTAAAGGTCAAAATGACCAAAATGCCCTTTAGGCCATTATCCTTTTCTTTTATTGATAATACGAAGACACGCATTCCTATAAGTAAACGCTCACTCCGGGATCGCCCAGTGAGGGATGCCATTTCCCAGTTGGGATTTATGCGACACCCTCGCTTTTGCCAGAAACCCCAGTGTACAGGCGTTTACCCTTCCGGTCCGCGTGAACTTCTAATATCGGATTAACTCGGTATTTTAAATATTTTATCATTTATCCATTTTAACTTTATATATACTTATTATATATATAAACACAGTTTCATACCAAAAACCAAGTCCCTATACCTTCCGGATTGTTTTATATTAAGTAATCATGTTTGGAAACCCTAATTTCCCGTTATTCTCATTTCTTGACCAAAACTTATTTTTATTCAAAACTGACTTAGGGTATTATCCGTTATAACATTTTATAACATGCTTTAAAATTTTAAAGCTTAGTTCATTACCGTTTACTCGGGTTTGATAGCACAGTGGCTAGAAAACCCTAATTTAAATTTTTAACACTTTTAAATATATATTAACATATTCTAATATGTTTTAAATATATATTAAGCATAAACCTTAATCTGATAATTAATTTATCATTATCATTATCCTTTATATTAAATATATAAAAATATTTAATATTTAAATTCATATATTTCTTTTAATCGATTTTAATTCAATAAAATCAATTAATAATCATATATATATTTATTTGTCTTTAAATATATATTTAAATCATTTATCTCGTTCTATTATGATTTAATATAAACTTAACAATAATATTTGTAATAATAACAAATATTTAAGGTGATTACCTTCTTGACGGGTCGTGAAATTAATCCAAAATAACCGAATAATAAAGTTTGTCCGATTTGGACAAGTAGATAGTCCTTCCTGACTAGCTCCTCGCCACGAGCATTTCCCCGTTGTCGGTTTGTCGTTTGGACCTCGTTACGCCACCGAAACGTCGCCCGAAAGTGAAGACGGGTTTAATATCGACATAAGTTTACACCCATTTTAACATCACCGAGGGTCATCTTTGACGACCACCAACCACCGCCACCAATCTCTACCATCCCGGCAACTCATCGGCATTACCGTCTTGCCCCGTCGTCAACCGCCCGTTACCGAAAACCAACCGAAAGTATAGCGGTTCGTGACGGGTTTTTACCGGGTTTAATATCGAACACCCGCTAACCACCACCTTCAACCTACTGTCGTCATCACCGCTGCCGCTGTCGTCACCGGAGATGGCCATTGGCCCGCCGGAGTTCATCACACGGTGGAGAAGGAGGGGCTGGGTTCACGGTTGCCCGAAACAAGTAGCAGGTCGCCGGTTTGCTCATTGCTCGGCTGTGTTCATCGGACAGGTCGAACGGGGCTGAGGCCATCACCGGCGTTCGAGGGTCGTGAGGCTGCCGCTGCGTAGAAAATCGTCGGCCGGAGGAGGCCAGACGGAGAAGAGCGGCGGGGCTCAGGCTCTGTCGCCGGGTTTTTCTGCCGGAAAAGTGAAGGAACTAGGCGGAGGTTCGCCGGATCTGTTGCTGGGTTTGCTGCTTCGGTTCGTCGGGTTCATCGGGAAAACGAGGGACGAGGAGGGCTCGTCGCCGGTTGCTGCTGCTGGCTACGTTGCCGGAGGGGAGCCGAGTTTCGGCCAGAAAAACGGATGGGGAAAGGTGATGGTTGGTGCGCCGGGAAGAGGGAGACCCGGCGGAGGTCACCGGTTCTTTTCTTCTCTCTCTCTTCTATTTGTCGTGTATTGTATGTGTGTGTATATTGAAATTTGAATTGTGTACTTTCATTTGTGCATGTAATGTATGTATTTATAGTAAATTTGGTGGACTACACGTACAAAGCTTAGATGAGCAAGCAATTGACAACAGTTTACTGATTCATTATTCCTTTGAGACAGCACAACACGTAGGAGTAAGCACCAAGTTAAATTTAAGATATTTTTATTTAATAAGGTATAATATTTAATGAGTAGGTATTATAAACCCGTAAAATAATATATTATCTCGTAACCGGTCCAGATAAGTTTCCGAACGTCTAAAATATTACAGGAGTCTAATAAATTAAATTTTATTATATTTATTCTCTGGTTATAACGTCAACCGGTGAATATTCATTTAATTACGCGGTAAAAGTACGTGTCTAATTGACATAACGACCATGGCCGTTTCACGGACCGACTATGTCTTTTTAACTGAAATTCTTCATAGATATTATAATAATTATTTATACTTTACCGAGGCGTTATAATCATCTCGAACGGCTAACCGAATTGATTTTGGTTATTATCGCGTAACAGCAACGGTTACCGATTCCACCGTTTTTCGTGCCGAATATCGTAAATATATTTTATTATGATTATAAATTAAGTATTTAACAATACCTGATATTCTACTTTTGCCTCGGTGTTATTTTCGTGACGTTCGTGCCTAAATACGGTTTATTACAAACCGGGCTGTTATCACTATTTCGCGTTTTCCCGCTTCGTTATAACTCAGGTTTGAGATCCGTCTGCGCCCATAATCTTTATTTTCCGTTATCTATCATATTCTATAAATTTGTCTCTTGACGTTTCCTCTAATGTCGTATCGAATATTCGTACGCGAATCGTGGTGTTTCTCTATTCTACATATATATATATATTATATCACATGCATTTTAGCTATTTAATAGATATAGCACACGTATATAATTTAAGTCATAAAATTTTGGGGTGTTACAACTCTATCCGAAAACTTTTTCTATGCTTCTAATGCATCCATATCATATGAACCAACTGGTTCCTGGGCTACGATTTTAACATCGTAACAAACTTTCTATGACAATTTATCATTTAACTCTATTACCTATAAGGTAATACTTTAACTATTCTATTTACGAAGTCTTGTTCACAATTTGAATGTGAACCACATTTCTATAACTGATGCTAGTACTCTTAGGAACGTATTCCTAACGAACAGTCTAGCTATCGATTTGAGAGAATACGTTTCTCAAAATAAATGAACTCTTCCTTTTGTCAGTCACATACTATTTGGGCGGTGTCATAATTCTCTAGCTATATATATATGGCTGCCTGATTATGATTCCCACCAAAATATGCTTCGAATTTTCTAAAGTTGAAATTTATCGCGAGGCTTCTGTCATTCTGTTTTAACCTTCTGCGTACGTTAAACATTTATCCGTATGCTATACGATTTGAACTTCTCTTCTGGACATCAACAGTCCCTCAGTCACTCGTTAGTAAGTGATATGTATTCATGAATGCTACTTATTCGTTTTCCACAGTGACCCGTAATACCTACCCGCACGAGACTAATCCTAGTGCCACTTCTGGTTGTACCTTAGGTGTATATATATAGGATGTACCAGCGGCGTATCCACCACACCCTGGATACAACTAGAGGCGTACTATTACTAGTCTGGTGTAGGGCGATATTACTATTCTGACCACAACAAAATCAGTATAATTCATGACTATCTATTACTTACTTAAATAACTATTTTGGACATTCTGCGTACAACCTTGTTTGTTGTTTGCATCTCTTGAGTGTAAACACTACTGCTGCAATTTCCTTTTTCCATTAGGCCTAATCGGTAATGATCGTACCGATGCCCAAGTTAATTTGTTCATTACTTCATTTTATGCCTGCTACTAATTAGGATTACAAAAGGACTTGACATCTTCTTAGTCAACCTAATGGCGTTACATCATTGGAAAGTCTTGGCAGCTTCCAACGTATTACTGTTTATGTTTCGAAAAGATCTATTACGTTGATCATATAAACTTCCTACGTATAGCATTCCTCTCTTTCATTCTTCTCCATTCCTTGAAAACTTTAGAACGTTATTTGTCAGCATGCTCAGTTACGGGATTTCTGGGTTTGAAGGAGTGTTCGTCATTCCAATCAACACTACTAATCACTTGTAATGATTATTTTGCTTCCAAAAAGCCGTTCTCTTACAGTTTCATTCTTACTCCTTTAGCTGGTGCTAATCTGATCTCAGATCATCTTTGGAGAATCGTCTTGCTCCTTGTAGTTGTTTGAATAGTTTGTTGATCCTTAACAAAGGATATCTACTTCTCACTGGTAGCTTCTTTATCGTCTTGCAGTCTATGCATATCCTTGGCTTTCGTCTTTCGTCTTGAAATTGCTGGAGTATCCTAAGGCGATATATTTGGTCTAAAGAAATCTTCTTGATTCTGTTGGGGATATCTGGCACAATGCTTACTGCTTCTGGCGTTGTTGCTTCGGGCGTTGCTTCTGGTGTCGAGTTGATTTTTGGAACTTCATTTCTTCATCAATCGAGCTGCTCTTTGGATTCTCTGAATGATTCGTTTGGAATTTGATATGTTACTGGTACGTTCTTCAGCTTCTTGGTCTTGCCTCCGAGTCAATGGCATACGTTGAGTATGACTGACCTCTTGACCCATATACTTCCACGTTTCGTAATCTTTACTGCCAAGCCATCACGATCCTTGCATATGAAGTTGAATCTTCCTTCGGTTACAGATGAGTTACGCGTAGCATCTCGCGAGTCAATTCATCCAACGTCTAATTTATCTATCGTTATCTCTAGCTTTGACATTGATCTTAAGAAGAACATTTGTCAAATACTGATCATTTACTCGCATCGTTGTAATACACTGTGTGACAATTCCTAATATCGAATTCAAACCTCTAAGTTTGCCATTACTACTAATTTCGAATCGTCAGGCTCGTCTGCTCATCAACATTCGTCTTGAGGTCATTTATCTTGACGTCTTTGCATTTGTCCTAAGGAAGACGTAATCTTAAGCTTTCTAAGGTAGCTTGACTACGGGATTCCTTGACAATGTTTTTCCTCTCCTTATGTTGGAATTCTTCTTCGTGTAGCTCATCCAATCATTGCGTGCTAACATCCTGCCATTTGAAGAAACAACATCCCTTAGGACGTAAGTTCTTTTTGGCCTACTCTGGATCTCCATACTCCTAAGCTTGTGGATTCCCGATCCATCTTGTGGTAACCTTTGTCATTCTTCTTTGGGTCATCCTTAACTTCAAACTGCTAGTTTCTGCTTCGAGCCTTCCGGCCAATCACCTATAGTGATGGTCTTCTGAAGGTAGCAACGTAGCTTGGAACGTTGTTTCCACTATTCTCGCCATAGCAATTCTCATTTCTTACTTTACCGTGACAGCGTCTATCATGTCTATAGTTTCCTTGCTTTAAGGAAACATTTTAGGCTTGTCTACACCTCTTTTCATCTTCAACGGTTCCTGAGTTCTCCAATGCAATTCTTATGATGACGTTTCTCGCACATCTGGCATATCTGCCTTCTTTGTTCCAAAGCTCCCTTAGCCTTCTTGTGGAATTCGTCTTCATTGTCTTCAAGATCTCTTTCATCCTCATACTGTATCCGTCTGCCTTTCATCGAGAGTCTATTTCTACCAGAAGCTTCCTCGGGACCTGCCTCACTAGCGGTCGCTCTACTGAACATTCTTCTCGTCAAAGCTTCCGGAAATTGATTAACAATCGAGAGCAACGTAACCTTCAATGCTTCTGCCACTATTTCTAACATAACGGCTTTCATTTCTTTGCTGAAGGTACTCGTCTTTACTGACATCAGATTTCGTATCGGAT
>JBCNJP010000001.1:203984-232984 GCA_039602395.1 Deinandra increscens subsp. villosa
CCCAATATCAGGGATTTTGAAACCAGCAAACTCCTTACCCATCTTTGTCTTCACATCAGCCAATAATATTGATAAATAACCAATCTGTGTATCAACTTTAGTCTGAAAATCAGCTAGTTTTTTGGCTTCTTCTTTTTGCCTTTTGGTTTCTTCTTCTTGAGCAGAGAGCAGTGTACTGATTAACTCTGACTTGATGACATTCTGCTTCTCCAATTCTATAACTCTTAGTTGTAAGTCACGTATGGCTACAGACTCAACAGTCTCTAGCTCCTTTCCCTTTCCGGAGCCCAACACATTAACAGGTTCAGTTGTAACATGGGTTGTAATAGGAGCTTGTACAGGGTGAGTAGTAGCTTCTCTAGACAAACTACTTTCAGGTCGAGGTCTGGGATCAAGATTTCTTCTTCTTTTCAAGGGTCTTGGTTGTTCAACGACTACATCAGCTTCAGCATCAGGAGACACATTTACAGAGACAGGATTTCCAAGAGGAGGAATCTCAGAAACCTGTTGCATAGATTCATCATGATCTCCTTCAAGGGTTTTATCAGATTCAGTTTCAGAATCAATTACGTCAACTTCTTCAATGGCAGGAGAAAGCTGCCTTGCATCATGTTCATCAGCAACAATTGCTTGAGATCTCAATGAAGTGGAAACAGGAAGATCAAAAGTACTTATAGCAAATACTCCAAATTTATTTCCAATTGGAGCAATCTTCTTTCCAGGCTTTGGAGGAGGATTAATCAGATGAAACACATCCATCCCCATTGGCTTCAGATCCAATAAATCATCAGATTTTTCCAGCTGTGGATATTTATCATCCAAAATCATTTGTACGAACCGAGGCACTGCAGGGAATTTATCTTTCTTTCTGATTGCAATAGCCTGCATATCTTTAAGCATCATTCTAGAAAAATTGAACTTCCACTCTTTGGCTAGTGCAACAAATGCAGCAGTATGTTGCTGATTGAGTTCATCAGTGCTGCTCTTTTTTAGCAATTATGCATCTTTGAAGATAATGAACCAGCATTTTCCAGAAAATAGGTATGTCTTTCTTCATTGTTCTATTGGATGGCCCCTTATATCCCATTTCATTCTAGTACATTCATCATAGCAGACTTTGGATATTCAATCGGGTCATCAGGTGAATCATTAAATGTTAAAGCTTTACGAATATCTGCCTCCGTGATCACTATGTTCATATTCTGAATTCTTGCAACGAGAGCAGTTTTGTCTTGACTCACAGAAGCTGTCGACCAGAAATCACGAATCATCCTTTTACACACTGTTGGTGTGGCTCTCGAGTGCAGAATTAAGACAGCTTTTATTGAGTCCAGCAATTAGCGAACCAAACAAGTCTCGATAGTCAGCTGGTGGTGGTATCATGTATGCCACAATGTTGTGATCTGGTACAAATTCCAAGTCACTGCACAAACGAAACAACACCAAAAATCAGTTTAAAAACCCTCATAATTCATCAATTCAATGTGAGCACACAAATAAGTCAAAAAGAACTAGGACACAAACAATAGTTTTCGATCAAGAATAGAGTTTTTGGTCTAAAAGAGAGATTTCGGACAGCAATATTGAGTTTTCGGATGAATCCGGACCAAAACCTATACCCCGAGACGAAAACATGGTCCGAAAACACCCTGTCCGAAATCCCCTGTCCGAAATCCTGTCCGAAAACCTCTGTCCGAAATCCTCGTCCGAAAACCTCGTCCGTAAACTCTACGTCCGAAAACACGTCGTCCGAAATCGTCGTCCGAATACTCTCGTTCGAAAACCCTATCCGAAACACTCGTCCGAAATCCTTCGTCGTTCGAAAACCCTCGTCCGAAGACATCGTCTTCTTCGCTTGAGGCGCCTGAAATCTCAGGGTTCTCGAATGGCATTTATCGTCCCTTTTAACACCTGCAAACATTCTAACAAACAATTATGAACAAAAATCCTACATCATATAATCTTACCCCTCGTCTGCCATCGAGAAACACAACTTTTTCAAGGATAACAATGGCGGACACGAAACTCAGAGGAGGTTAGCGATGGAGAATGAAGTGGTGATGACGACAGGTAGAGATGGTGGTAGATGGTGGAGATGGTGGATGGTGACGGCCGGTAGCGGTGGAGGTCGGTGGTGGTGAGTGGATGATGGTGGGAGTCGGTGGCTGGTTGGTGATGGTGGAGATAGGTGGTAGGCGGTGGCTGTAGGAGGGTGGAGGCGACGAGAGTGAAGATGTGGACAGATGGGGATGAGATGTTTTTTTTTTTAAACCCTTGACCAAGTCAATCATCCAAATTTTCAATAACACCCCCAGACTTTGCACATATTCAAAAATGAACCATTTCACATAAAAAGTTAACAAAGTTAACTTCCCCTAAGAACCAGACTTATTCTCTTAACCTTTTTGGACCGAGACTGACAGAGAAATTGGCATAAAACAAGTTTAACTAGACAAAACCATGAATATTTAACAAAAAAAATGAATTAAGTATACTGAATTAAATAAAACTTGAAAAACACAAGGGATCAAACCGTCTCAAGAACTGAGGAACCCTTTTCAACATCTGTTACTCGAACACGTCCAGGTGATTGCCGGTATTTTGATCCATCTTTAAACCCATGTTCCTCCTTTCCAGGCTGTTTGTCACTGAATTATCTTTTAGGTACATTAATTACGAACATAAGCCAGTCACACACAAATCCTAGGTAAATAAAACGTGCAGTCTATCAAGCTTGTTCATTCCCTACCACATATTTTCACATTCTCATATCCAGAGTTTTGAATCTTTTCTCGAGACTTGGTTGAGAAGAGAAAGAACAGATCATAAAAGAGATGGGGATAATATACAAAGACTTTTATGATTTCAACTCAGAGGCATTTATCAGTCAGGCTAACCTTTCATCAAACACATAAGTCTAGTCGTGAAGTCAGGGCTAACGGGTTTTGGACGCTAGAGGGTCTCTTTTATTGTGCACATTGGCATCTTTTGAGGTGAAATTATATACAGTGATCTGCAAGCACGTTAATGCAGACTAACCAGGTCTTTGCTCACGCAAAACAGAGGAAAGTCTGATTAACACGTCAGCCATTCTACACCAGGTCATTGCTCACGCAAAGCAGAGGCAAGACTTGACTAACGGCTTTGACATCCCCAGGTCTTTGCTCACACAAAACAGAGGGGACATCGATTTTTGAGATTTTCGATTCAACACTCTGAAGTCCGGCGTGTGTATCGGGAACAATTCAGCAGTCAAATAGAACAAGCACTTAACCTAAGTATGTGTTTCCCGTCAAATGCCATACATTATATTTAAGTGTTGTGACCCATACCTTTGTTTTTGGAACTGAGCCTACCGAGCATATCACCATAGATCATGTCTTTCACTTCAGCCTTACACGTGTCAGTCACCTGAGGACAAAATCATTTCATTTCCCAATAAAATTTAAAAAAGCACCAAACAACGAGAGGGAGTTTATTCTTCCCCTGCTTTTTCAAAACATTACTTATTTATTTAATTATTATTTTTTTTAATTTTTTTTATTTATTTTAAATTGTCAGTCTAGTCCTCAAAGGATATCATTTTCAGCCCTTGAACACACATCTCAAATTTTCCACGATCGAGAGGTTTGGTAAACATATCAGATACATTTTCATCAGAAGACACCTGCTCAAGATGGATTAGCTTTCTCTCAAAGCAATCACGAATAAAGTGTACCTTTATGTCGATATGTTTAGTCTTAGAATGGTGTACCGGATTCTTCACAATCTGAATAGCAGCAGAGTTGTCACAGTAGATCGGGGTGTCTACAAAATTCAGGCCGTAGTCTGCCAGCTGATGCTGAATCCACAAGACTTGAGAACAACATGCAGATGCTGCCACATATTCAGCTTCAGCTGTGGATTGCGAGATGGTATGCTGTTTCTTGCATTGCCAGGAGATCAGCCTATCTCCCAAGTATTGACAGCCAGCAGACGTAGACTTCCTGTCAAGTTCACAACCTGCATAATCGCTGTCTGAAAAAGCAAACAAATTAAACTCTGAATCTTTTGGATACCAAAGACCAAGCCGAGGCCTGCCTTTCAGATATCGAAAGATTCGTTTGACAGCAAGAAAGTGCGACATTTTAGGTTGAGATTGATAACGAGCACATGTATGAACAGCAAACATGATGTCAGGTCGACTCGCGGTCAAGTACATCAATGATCCAATCATTAATCGATACATGTGCTCACTTACAGGTTCACCATCAGGATCTGGAGCTAATAGAGGACGCGAGATCATAGGAGTGGCCATCGGCTTGCAATCTGACATTTTGAACTTTTCCAGGATTTCATCAACATATTTCACTTGATGAATAAGAATGCCTTCTGTATCCTGCCTGACTTGAATGGCAAGAAACAATTGCATCTCACCCATAGCGCTCATTTCAAACTTTTGCTTCATGACATCTTCAAATTCTTTACACAAATCTTCATTCGTGGATCCAAAAATGATATCATCTACATATACTTGCACCATGATGATATCTTCATCCACAACTTTCTGAAACAATGTCTGATCCACCACCCCGCGTGTATACCCGTGCTGCACAAGATGATCTGTCAAGGTGATGTACCATGACCTAGGGGCCTGATATAGCCCATAAAGGGCTTTGTCCAGCCGATAGACATGACCTGAGTATTCTTCATTAATGAACCCAGGAGGTTGAGACACGTAAACTTCCTCATCCATTTCAGCATACAAAAATGTTGTCTTCACGTCTAACTGGTATACAGTGAAGTTCATGTATGTTTCATAGGCCAGAAAAATTCGAATTGCTTCCAATCGAGCAACAGGGGCATACACCTCATCATAATCAATTCCTTAAATCTGTTTGTAGCCTTGCACAATTAAGCGAGCCTTGTTACGAACAATAACTCCACTATCATCCTTCTTATTCTTGTAAAGCCACTGTGTTGAGATTACCCTATGATCCTTTGGTTTTTCAACCAACTCCCATACCTTCAATCTGGTGAACTGGTTCAGTTCCTCATGCATTTCCTCAACCCAACTTGGGTCCTTTAGAGCCATATCAACATTTTCAGGTTCAATTTGAGAAATAAAACACGCAAACATGCATCGATTGATATCCCCAGACTTGCTTCGAGTTTGAACTCTAGCATCAAGTGGTCCAATAATGTTTTCAGCAGGATGAATTTTATGCACTCTGGATTCTGGAAACAAGCGAACCGGTGTTTCAGAGTTCAGATTTGTAATATTGTTAGAAGAGTATGGTACATCATGCATTTCCTCCACAGCATCCACCACAGATGGAGATGGACCATTATTATCATTGGATTCTATCACAGGGTCAGACTCGAAAGCTGAAACAGACTGAGGATCTGGAACTTACATGAGGGGAGTCTTGGAAATTACTTGACCTCTTGAGGTTGTAGCAACATCGTCATCGAACAATTCTTCTGTAATCACAGGATTTAGTCGAAAAGGTAAAAAAAACTAATTAAAGACTCGATAAGCCATTCCACATTTGTGGATTCTACCACCTTCTTAGTTGTCTTATTAAAGACTCGATAAGCTGAGTTAGCTGAATAACCTACAAAGTAAGACTCATAAGCTTTAGCAGAAAATTTGGGAATATCATCATGAATTAACACAGTGCATGGACACCCAAAAGCACGAAGATGTCCAATTTTCGGTTTTTCTCTGTACACAATCTCATAGGGGGTCTTTTGCAAAAGCTTATTGATTAGCACCCTATTTTCTACATAGCAGGCTGTATTTATCGCCTCAGCCCAGAACATCGTAGGCAACTTTGAGTCGCATAGCATTGTACGTGCAACTTCAATAAAAGTTTTGTTGCAACGTTCAACAACCCCATTTTGGTGCGGAGTGTATGGTGCACAAAATTGATGTTCAATTCCTCTTGCAGAACAAAATGCATCAATTGCACCATTTTAAGTTTTGTTCAATTATCACTTCTGATGGATTTCACCTTCAAGTTGATCTTGTTTTCAATTGCATTAATGAATGCCTTCAACACCTCTGCAGTTTCACTTTTTGTATGCAAAAAGAACACCCATGTAAAACATGAGTAATCATCAGTAATAACAAGACAAAAGGCATAACGATTTAAACTGAACATACTCACTGGACCAAAAAGGTCCATGTGCAGAAGTTGAAGCACAACCACGACATAATTGAAAAGCTTTGGTTTATGTGTTCTCTTGTGCTGCTTCCCCTTAGCACAAGCTACACACTTTTCTCTCATCGTGAAATCTTTGATGGGCATATCTCTAACATGTTCACCTCTAGCAAGGCGATTGAGATGCTTCACATTAGTGTGACCAAGATGTCGATGCCATAGTTGTGCATGATTCTCAGCAGTTCTAGAAAGCAGGCATGCTACTTCGGTAGTAGGTGGCTTGTTCATATTTAACACACAGGAATTGCCATATCTGGGTGTGCGCATTAGCACCCAGTCATCAGGAATGGAGTATCCAGGCTTCAAAATTAAACATTCCTTTTTGTTGAACAGTACAGGATAGTCTCTATCACAAATTTGTGATACACTTAATAAACTGTGATTCAGTTGCTCCACATAGTTGATGTCATTAAAACTGAGACATCCGTTTCTCACGGTACCTTTCTTGCTGATGTGACCTCCAACACCTCTTGCAAAGGAAACATATTCACCGTCGAATTATTGAACGTTCTGAAGCACAGACATGTCCCCATGCCTGGAACAGTACGTACCAAAGGTTGTTAAAAGTCCTCCTTAGGTGTTCCTGCATTGAAAAAGGAGATTAGTTAGAGATTGGTACCCAGGACATAACAGGTCTCGGTTTCTTCATGTATGTGCTACATGAAACAGTGTTTGATTTTTCTTGTGTATGCTTGGGTCTGTAAACTATATGCGTAGTCCTGGTGAGAGACATTAGTTCAGGTCTATTGTTAGGAACAAAAGGTGTATTCCACTTAGATGTTGCAACAAAAATTTTATTCTTTTGATTAAAACGTTTGTTGTAAACACCTTGTTGTTTATAATTAAAATTTACCACCTTTGGAATATTCCAACGATCATTTTGACCATTTGTACCCTCTTTTGACACACTTTTTGTAAATTTGATATGTTTTAGGTTGGGTGACTTTTGTTGAGGTGGTCTCGTCATCACAACTGGTTTTGGTGACGTTCGAATAACATGATTATGTGCATGTATGTTTGAACCTTTATTATGTTGCTGTTTCTTAGAGTAGTAAGGCTGATATGGTCTATTCAAACAATTTCGAGCAACATGATCAAGTTTGCCACAGTTGTGGCATGATTGCTTCTTAGGATAAGCATGAGATTGGGAAACTTGTCGCCCAGTGGACTGCCATTTTGGTTTAGCAGCATGTTTGTGGATCCAATATGTTTTGCCTTCAGGACGAGTGGACAAAACATATTCTCGCTTTACTAGCACATGTTGATCATAGGCATTGGTGACTTCAGGATATGGAACGAAGTCTTGGGGTTTGAACTCCCTTTCCCTTTTTACATTCACAGCAATATCAGGATTACCAAACACAAACATTCCAGGGGTCAGGGAATCAGCAACCCGTGGTCCCTTTCCCCTTTTCACCGATTTCACACAATTATCAGTTTTACCTACTGAAAACACATTAAACGAAGTTTGATCACCAAAAATGTTAGACCCAGAAATTTTTATCACAGACTTTGAAACATCCAAAACACACTTAGGAAATTCAACACACTCAATTTTAGACTCATTCACCACACTAGAACTATGACTCTTATTGTAAGCAATGCATTCATTGTCCTGCTGCGAAATTTCCTCAACGATTACTTTATCTACACATGAAATAACCTTATCAGTATGAGTAGAAGGAGCAGATATTTTTATAGGATAAGTGGCAAGTTTACTTTCAATTGTCACGCTTTCCTTTTTACCATAAGTAGCTATTTTTTCAACAGCAGCCAATTTTTCTCTCTGTTCAGCAGTAAGAGGCAGAGAAATCATGTCACACATTAAAGGAGGAGGAACATTGTTGATGGATGTTTCAGCACTGACTTCAGAATAAAGTCCTAATCCTGATTTTGCTTTCACATGTTTAATACGTTCATCAGAGTTACAAAAAAGTTGATTGGCTTCCATCATCTTTCAGTGAATTGTTTGACGTTTATCTAAGGTATTTTGAGCCGAACTAAGTTTAGATTTGAGTTCCAGAACTTCCCCTTTTAGTTATTCTATCTTAGTTTAAGCTATTCTAGACACACACTTGTAATCACTTAGACTATGTTCAACATGTTTTAGTTCTTGTTTGGCTGCTTCATATTTTTCCTTAAACACACTAGTACGTTCCTTACATTCTCTAACTTCCTTTTCAGATTTCTCACGATCTATACATCCATTAATAAATTTAGATTGCCAATCGTTAATCAAGAACTGACAAGTGGGATTCGAGCATACCTTACTGTTGTCAGGAGGCCCGCTGGTGCCTGGCTCCATAGTTGCCATGAAAGCATGATGCACATTATATGGTGGGTTACTAGTTGCTTCTTCCTCAGCAAGTAAAGCAATGTGAGCATGACTTATGCATTGGCCTGTAATTTGGTCAGACCAGTCATAACCAGTGCTTTGTTGTACCACCAGAGCTTTGTTGTTGTCGACACTTTCCTTCTTATTAGCATACCCTTTGGTTTCCTTCTCAGCCTTTGGTTTTGTACATTCTCGAGCATAATGACCATACTCATTGCAATTATAGCACCTCAGATTCGCTTTATTAAAAGCAATCTTTGCTCCCTTTCCAGCATTCCATTCCTTTCACCCAGTCTTCGCCATAAATTGCTTAGCACGCAAGGCTGACATACCCATTTGATAGGATATGTCCATATGTTTGAGATCATCAGTGTTCACTTGATTCACATCATCATCTTTTAGGTCACCTGGTAACAATGTTCCAGCCATGAGAGCTTGATAGCAGCTCATGATTCCAACTCCAAGTGCAAAACTTGAGTCATTTGTTAGTTTAGATACATCCAGGGTCACAACATTTGATGAGTTACTTGCAGTGGGCTGAGAGACAAAAGCATTCTGAGTGATGGTCTGATTTCCTAAAGCAGTGGCCTGGTAACCACTGTTGGATGTAGTCTGAGAAACAAACGCTTGATTCATAGAGGCTCCTACATTAGCGTTTCGTGTACGCTTTTGTTTGTCAACCTCAAACGATCGGAGTGTAGACATAAGATTTGCCAGAGTGGACTTGTGTAGATCTACAGTTCTTTTTATCAATTCAACACTACTATCCCAGCTAAGTGGCAGGGCATTCAACAGTTTCTTGTTAACTTCAACCTGGGAGTATGTGACCAAAGCTTCTCTCATAGCTGTAACTATCTTTACAAACCTCTGCATTTAAGTTTCGAGGTTTTCTCCTGGAACATGACAGAACATGTTGAATTCTTCTCGCAAGTTTTCGCGCCGGCTCTCCTTCATGTCATCATTTCCCTCAAATGTAGTAATTAGAGCATCTCAAAGTTCCTTTGCAGTTGTATATTTTTTGAAACCATCAGCAATTTCAGGAGATAGTCCCATAGTCAAGGCTGCAAGAGCCTTTGCATCTTTCTCTATCTTCTCCCAATCCTCACCAGACCAGTCTGCTTGTGGCTTTTCCTCAGATTTTCTAGTCACAATTACCATGGGAACATAATTACCCTTTTTAATTGAGCGCATAACCCTCGCATCATGATAGTTAATGTAGTTTATGAATCTATATTTCCAATTCATGAAATCTTCACCACACACAAGTCGAGGAGGCCTAGTGTTTGTTCCAATTTTTGCATCCATTTGAAGCGTAGTCGTGGAGATGTCTAAGTCCATTTTAACAAGTCTGGTTAACTTCAAGTGATAAATCGAGAACGTGATGTCTGAACTGAAAACAGCCGTCCGAACCGAACATAACTGCTCGAACTGAAAAGATCTGTCCGAGTCGAGGCACTAACCGAACCGAAAACAACAACCCGAACCGAGAACCTCTGTCCGAATCGAGATCACAACCGAACCGAGAACATAATCCGAGCCGAGAACACAATCCGAACCGAAAACACAATCCGAACCGAAAACAACAACCCGAATCGAGAACCTCTGTCCAAACCGAGATCACTATCCGAACCGATAACACAATCCGAGCCGAGAACACAATCGGAACCGAATTCACTGTCCGAACTGGGTCGTCCGAACCGAGATTGTTGCGATCCGAACCGAAAATACCAAAAGTGATCCAAAAACTTGCTTGTCCGAACCGAAACCTTGATTTTCCGAACCGAAACCTTGATTTTCGGAACCGAAAATACCAAATTCGATCCGAAAACACCTCAAATCACTGCGAAAACCTGCAATTCTGAAGGAAACACGACTGCCAACCTGCAAAATCTTGTGTAAAATCGTTAAATGCTTGAATCGGATATCGTGTGAGCCGCGAAACTCTCGTTTCTTGGCTCTAATACCAATTGTAGGATCGAAATCAGATCGTACACGATATCAGTCACACGAGAGGTTGCGGAATAACGTCTCGTTGGTGATTCAAGGAAGAGATAATGAATGTAAACTATGAAATACGATAAACACTTACTTGTATACGAATAAAGGCTGCAGAATTTGTATTAGAACAACCAAGAAACTAAAACTGGGTTGAGAGGAACTAGAATCAACAACCAAACATGGAGGTGATGATTTGCTTATATAGAGTTCGCAAATCATCACCTTCTCAACCCTAATTTCGACCAGGCCCCCAGCTGGCCCACAAAAACCCTTTACAATTAACCACAAAATCACTAATAAAGCCCACTATTAGTTACAATGAAAGACCAAAGACACTGTTAACAAAAACTAATGTGTAAGCCTAAAATAATCCTTTACATAAAATTTTGTCTTGTTGTTGACTCATGACAAAGAGTATTCTGAATTATCATTTCATGATTTAACTGGAAAGCTTCATGCTAGAGAGATGGAAATTATGACTTCAAACAAATCAACTGCTCAACTACAAAACCTTGAGTTATATCATGGTCAAAATTCTGCAAGTCTTAATGCAAAATCTAAATCATTTGGTTTTGATTCATCAAACCCACCTCAAACAGCATTTGCTGCTAGTCATGGTTCAGGAAATTCTAAGATTTCATCAAGAATGTGTAACTTCACTATTCAAATCATATAAGTCAATCGTCATTTTCTGCAAAAACACCTGATGAACATTTGACATTAATTTTTGCTTTATTATCTTCATATTATGGATTGTTGTATGGTGGTTTGACAACATCTAATCTGATTGAAGAAGATTTTGATCAGATCGATCCGGATAATCTTGAACAAATAGATATTAATTGGCAACTTGCGATGTTAGCCCAAAGAATTAAAAGATTCAGGAAGAAAAAAAAATTCCAAAGTTTAAATCCAGATGGCAAAGTTGGAGTAGATAAATCAAAGGTAAAATGTTTCAAATATTCTAATTTTGGACATTTTACTCATGAATATTCAAAGTCCAATGTTTCTTCGTCAAAATCTACAACAACTTTGGTTTCTCAAGTTGATAAACAATATGATTGGGGACGAACTTCTAATCCTCCAATTGCTTTAACTGCTATTACTTCTGAGTCAAACGCACAAACATTGAATGAAGGTTATAATTGGTCTGCCAACTTTCCTGATGAATTTGCATTTTTTGTCAAATCTGCGTTTGTTGCTCAAATTGTACATAGTGATGACGAAGTAGAAGTATCTGAGTCTGAATCTGAAACCAGTAGTTCTGAAACTAGTGGTTATCAATCAGTTTGTGAATTTTATTCACAAAAAGACAAAAGGATTCAGAGTTTGGTAAAGGACAATGAGTTACTGGTTGCTGATTATGAGAAGAAGATTGAAGAATTGAGTGATGAAAAGAAAAGGTTGGAAGGTATAATTAAAGAGTTAGTAGTTCAAAAGGAGAAGTTTTCAGTTATTCAGGCAGAGGTTGTTGAGAGAGAATTGAAATTTCATAGTGTTGAAAAAGAGTTTAACAGAAATTTACAAAATTATCTGAAGAAAATGCTGAATAATCAGAGAGGTAAAGAAATGGAAGGATAAAGCTGAGGATACATCAAATGATTTTCAAAATCTTTTTGACAAATCCAAGTCCAGACTTGATATTCTTACTAAAATTTCTGATGAACAAGCTCCTAAGATTTAATCCTATCAGATTGATATGGAAAAGTTGCTATAGGAGAAAAGGGAGTTAGTAAGGGTGAACAAAGTGCAAAATGCAAATTTGGATATTTAAAAAGAGAAATGAAGACAAGTCAAATAAGGAGTTGTTTGCGGAGCTTGATAATATGAGATTGCAAAAATATGAAACTCACAAGGTGGCGAAGAGGTTGATAGCTACTGAAAAAGAGTTGGCTGAAGCTCATCAAAGAATTTCTGAATTAAAGATTGAAGTCATTGATTCAAAACGTTTTTTGAACAATGTTACTAACTCACAATCTTTTACAAGCTTCTTGGCTATGATGAGAATTTTGAGAAGATGTTCAACAAAACAGTGTCACCACCGGGTGCTCAAAGAAGGAGTTACTGATTTGAATGACAAGGTAGAGATTGGTGACTATTCTAAGTTTGTTGATTCCAAAATTGCTGAAGAAAAGAATGAGAAGAAAGAAAAGATTGCTGAAAATTCTATAGTTCAAAAGGCTGTGTCTGGGTCTTCATCTGATGGAAAAGAGAAATCTACAAGTTCAACAATTAACATTGATGAAACAATTGTTGATGCTCCAAATTATATAAAAAAGATAAAAGCAGAGTTCTCTCGTCTTGCAAAACACGGGCATAAACCATCTGGTTTGGGAGAAAAGGTTTCGGGCAAACATAAAGGTTTGGGGTTTCAACAGAAACAGGTTAAAGTTGATTCTTCTAAGGTTCAGCAATAACAAAATTTGAAGAAAGTTCATTTGAAGCAGATCCAAAAAGTTGTCTTCAAAGCTGACAAAGTTCAACCGGAGAGGTTTTACAAACTCAAAGGTTGAGATCAAATATTCTCTGATAAGGAGTTTCCACTTTACTGTGTGGATTCTCACAAAATAGCTGAGGTCTTTATCAAATCTGATGGTTCTCCAAAGACCAAGAGGAAACAAACTGCTAAATTTTCTTCTAGAGGTTCAACTTCTACTACAAAGAGCCCGACATCCAAATGGGTTTATGATCATCGTTATCAGGTATTTGATTCATTTTATGATCATTTTGGAGATATTAATGTTTGTGAAGCTTTGCAGATTCCCAAATGGCGAAATGTAAACTATCGCTTGTGTTATAATTGCCGACAAAAAGGGCATATGGCACAAGATTGTCCGGTTTCTGCTGCTTCTACATAAAAAAGAGGAAAGGTTCCATATGTTGGTAAATCTGCCAAGCAACGATTCATTGATGAATATGGCAGGGTATTTGATGAATATCCACAACCTACATTTTTAAAAAATCAAGGGAGATTTATTCCTCGTTTTCAAAATGTTCCATATGTAGGTTGTTCGTCACAATTAACTGTGACTGGTTCATTAAATACTGATTTACCAAAACAACAAAATTGGAAACCTAAAGTGGTTTCAAAAGGAAACGAAGACACTGGTTGACTAGAAGCGATTCGCTTCGTGACATTTATAAACTGACGTGTTTGACCAGTGTGCAGGTACTTCTAGAAGAACTATTGGTGATTGAAAAGTTGTTGATGCAGGAGTATTCTGCTGATTTAAGTTAAATTACAAGAAATATCAAATTTCAAAAACTGAAATTTTTTCTGAAAGCTCAAACTGAAAGGTATCCATGTCGGAAGGTCAATTTTCTTTCTTTTACATTCCGTATGTAGTTTAGGGGGAGAAAATTGAAAATTCAAATATGGTGTCTTTGTGTTTTTATTAAAATGAAAAATCTAAAAATAGAGTTTTCATTTTAAGGGGGAGAAAAACAAAAGGATACAAAAACATTGAAAAACAGGAAAAATTCAAAAACATTGAAAAATGAGAAATTGTATCCGACACAATTGGGAAATGATGGTACATTGGATTACATGTCTGACTGATGGATAAACTAGATGAAAAAGCCATAAGATCATTGCTCGATGTGCTTGGTAGGCTCGGCATTAAATCAGAAAGTATATAAATGGGATATACATTAAATACTAATGCTTAATCAAGTGGGCAACATCTTGAAGCGTATCTCAAGATATCAAGAAAAAGATATGTGGAAAAGAAAATGAGAAGTCACTGTGTATACATGTGTTCATTTTGAAAAGATTTAAACTTGTTTGATTTTCTTTATTTTGTCAAATGATTGGACTTTCTCTGCGGGTATCGAAAGATCGACCTGATTGTTGTTTGTTTGACGTTCTGCTTTATTTTCTTTGGTGTTTCGTATAACTCATCGGACATTCTCTGCGTGTACAGGAGTACCGACCTGATTGTTGTTGGGTTATACAATTTCAACTTGTTTTATTTTCTTATTTTGTTAAATCCGAGGCCTTATCTGCGTATCGAAAGATCAACCTTAAGGTAGACGATTTAACGTTCTTATTTCTTTTTTGCATGGAACACAGTTGACCATATCATGAATACAATCATTATGTGTTAAATCACAAATGAAATCACAAAGTGTGATAAGCAGATGCATTTCTGAGTATGTCTAATAGTGTGGGGTACACTGGTCAAGCAAATCTAATCAATACTTTAACATATCCAGATGTTATGAGTATATTGTGCCTGAGTTTAAGATGTACAAATTAAACCAGCAATCGACATGACTTATGTGCTTAAGTAATTGAAATTGAAGTGTAGTTCAGCATGTTATGTTCAATATGATCTCAAGTTATGATATTTCTCGCAAAAGACAAAAATAGTGTCTGATTTTGTATTTCTTTTATGTTTCATATCTAAAAATTCCAAAAAGATTTTAGGTGTTTTAGCATAAACTTAGAAAAATCAAAAATATTTTCGGTGTGTTTTGATGTAAAGTTTCAAAAAGCCAAAAAGATTTTGTTTCTTATTTGTTTTCGACCGATCGACATGTGATACGAAATCAAATTTCAAATCAATATCTTGGATTCTGTAGAAGCATATTCCTATGCTAGCGTGTGTCTCGTGTATTGTATCTAGTCAAGAGCGTCTGTGTGAGTCAGATAGTCATTTGGCCGGACCACATGGTCCGCCGGACCAGTTGGTACAGCGTATCAGATGATCCGCTGGTGGTCCGCTGGCCTGTGACTAAGTGACTATAAATAGTCCGTGTTAGAGAGAGTTAAAAAGTTCTTTCAGTTCTCTATCTCTTAACTGTGTGTAAACTGAGTGTGTTTCTCTCTCTACATTGTAACTCTTTGTGAATCAATAAAGCAAAGCTTTATTTACCTTCTCGTTTCTATCCGATTACCGAATCATGCAGTAGTAAGATCATCTCGTGGTTCTACAAGTGGTATCAGAGCATTCCAGGTTGCTCTACTGCTGTGATTTGGTAAGTTTTTCGGATTCTAGAGAGAAAAAGTTTGGGTTTTATACGTTTTTCATCAATTTTTCATAATTCTGAGTGATTCCGAGGATAAAAATGATTTCTGGATGTTCCTGGAATGTTTTCGCATCATACTGATCCAGTTTCTAGCTTAAATTGTCAAAATATGTGAAAATCAGTTGATTTTTGCTTTTTCTGCGACTGGTCCGCCTAACGAACAGACTGGTCCGCCGCCTGGTCCGCCCAGGCAATCTTCAAGGAACTGGTCCGTGGCGGTTTTGGCGTATCACATCTGGTCCGCTGGTGTATTTGATCCGCCGTATCAAATTTGATCCGTTGAAGATATCTGGTCCGCTTCTGATCCGCTAGTTCATTTCTGGTCTGCTGATTCTCATCTGGTCCGCTGGGATTTATCTGGTCCGCGGTTTAACATTGATCCGGAATCTGATCCGCTGGTTTGTGTTTGATCCGCTGGCAGAAAAGTTACCTTCACTAAAACTGACGTAACTTGAGAACCGTAAAGAGTTACGGAACCCAATACCAGCCAAAACGTTCGTCTCGACAAGATCTAGGACTTGTACTGCCTACGGCCAGTACCGTCCAGTTTTGACCCCCAAAATCCGCTTGGAAGACTTCCGTTTTTGAGTTCAAAGTTTTGAAGTTTTAGATTTAACATCAAAATGAGTGATTTCTATGCAATGACTGCTGCTCAAACATCAATGCAAGCCATGTTGAACTATGATAATGAGATAGGAACAACTCAAAAAGTTCCTAAATTGCTAAGGCTTGAAGATTATCACAATTGGAGAAGTCGGTTTGAATCTTACATTTATTCGCAAGATATTGAGAGTTGGATTCCAATTGAGAAAGAATATGAATATCCGATGATAAGTCCTAACAAACCAAAGATGATTAGTAGTTTCGATGCTGATGAACGGAAATTGTTTTCTCGAGAAAAGAAAACATATAGTTATCTTACAATGGCCTTACCAAAAGATCTAATGCATCAGCTTAAGCAATATACAATGGCTAAGGAGTTGTGGGATGCTATTGAAGAGAGATGTACGGGTAATGATCAATACAAAAATACTCGAAAGAAAGTTTTGAAGAAAGAGTTTGATAATTTCAGACACTGCGAGAATGAGAAAATTCCAGATTTGATTGCTCGGTTTTCCCATTTGATAAATGAACTTGATGTTGTTGGAGTCAAGAAAGATAGTGATGAATTGAAAGAGAAAATTCTGGAAGCTTTACCAGAAACATGGGAAAATTATGTGATGATGTTGACAAATGATCCAAATTATTCAAATTGGACATTCAATCAAATTACTAGCAAATTACAAGCTCGTGAGATGGAATTGCTGGTGAAGAAATCTGCACATCCTATAGTTCAAAATCCTGAATTGTACTTTGGAGAAAATAACGCTACAGTTCATGCTAAGGCAAAGTCACATTCTATTTCAAGCAGTAATCCGCCGGTAACAACTTTTCTTGCTGGACATTCTGAAAATTCTGGTTATTCTCCAGGATGTCGTTTTACCATTCCAGATAAATCGTCAAATAATTCGCATCCTGCTCAATCAATTGAAAAAATTGGCTGCATTGTTATCTGCTTTTATATCTTCATCGTCTGGATCGATATTTGGTCAAGTTAGTGATGCTGGTTTAAGTGGAACTGAGTTAGAACAGCTGGATGATGATCAATTAGCTGAATTAGATCTGTATTGGCAATTTGCAATGATGGTTGAAAAAGGAAGACGATTTATCAAGAAACATGGAAAGAATTCTTTTGTTCCAGGATGAAGAAAACTGGGTTTGGATAAATCTACAGTAAAATGTTACAATTGTTCAAAGGTTGGACATTTTGCTCGTGAGTGTTCTCAGTCATCCTCTGATAAAGTTAAATCTGATAAGCATGAAACAAAAGCTATGATGGCTCAAGCTCAAGCAGATAAAGAATGTGATGAATGGTCAAAACAATTTGACAAACCATCTATTGCTTTGACTGCTATTCAAGATACTAGTGCAGAACCAGATGGATTTTGTTATATCAACGGTCAATCTGTGGCTTTAATGGCAAATGTTGAAGTTGAATCAAGTGGATATATGTCTGAGATTACTACATCTGAAACAAGTGATTCTGAAGTTAATGGGTATGAGTCAACATGTGAATTTTGTGCTGACAAGGATAGAAAAATTCGTGAATTGGTTCAAGAAAAGGAAGGGTTAATGGTTGAGAGAACACTGAAGGAAACAGAATTTGAAAGTTTCAAGAAGAAAGTTGAAAATTCTGATGAGATTTGCAAGATAAATGAGAAATTAATCGCTGAAAAGAATGTTTTAAAGGAAGATTTGATGGCAATTCAAGATAAATTGAATGAGTTCATGAGTGCTGATAAAGAACAAATTTTGAAGTTGCAAAGTGAGAATGAAGAGTTGGTTAAAAATGTTGAAAAATGGGAAAGTGAAGCAAAAGATGCGATTAATGATTTTGATAATTTGTTTGAGAAATCAACTGCAAGAGTAGATTCGCTGAAGAAAGCTTATGATGATCTCAAGGAAGAATTTGATAAAGTAGTTGCTACTGAAAATCAACATCAACTGGTTCATTCTGAGTTGCAAGATAAAGTGATCAGTTTGAAAGAAGAAAATCAGTTGTTGAAAAGAAATATTGAGATTCATGAGGGCCGAGTGAAGAAAATTACTCAAGAAGTGTATGATGCTCATGATCAGATGCGACAGGAAAAGTTTCGTTTTAATACTGCTTCAGAGCAATTAATTGAATCAGAAAAGACTTTGGGTGAAGCTCAAAAGAAAATATCTGATTTGAATGTTGCAGTGTTGGATCTTACAAGACAGTTGAATAATTTGAAGAATTCACATTCTTTCACAAGTTACTTGTGTAAAGATGAGAATTTCAAGAAGGTTTTTGGGAGTGAAGAATATAATCAGATTCCTCATCCGGTTATTGAATCTGATGCCCTTGCTGACATTCAAATTTCAGCTCTAACTGGTGATTATTCTGAATTTGTTGCGAAGAAGTCTGAAGTGACGAAATCTCAGAAATCAAAGATGAAAGTGGAACAAGAGGAGAGTTTGGTTGATAGTTTCCCAACAAAGTTTGTTTCAGGTGGTTTTATTTCAGAAGAGGGAGTTGGTTCCGTTGAGAACCAAGTGGAGAAGGATGAAAAGCAGTTTCATGAAGAAAAGTTTGCTGCTCGACTGGTTGAAGCTAACAAACTAAAGGATATTAAAGCTTCGTTTAATCAAGCTGCTAAAGCGGGTCCTTCGTCTTCTGAAGTCGATTTAACTAAGCTACCGGGTTACAAACGTTGTGGGTTGGGTAGTGATAGTAAGAAGGGTGCAAAGAATGTTAAGAAAAATATACCCACGAAAGCTCTAAAAGTAAAGAAAGACACAAGCTTGGAACAAATTTATTATTTGGCTCAAGTCTTCATGTCTACAATGGAAAAGGGGTTCGGTGGAAAGGTCCAAAAGAAGGCTTCATCTACAAGTTCTTCTGGTGAAGTTCAAACAGTGAAAGTTTCGTCTTCATCTGGATCAAATTCCACTCCTCGGAGCCCTACATCAAAATGGGTACTTCCTAATTGGGTGAACAAATTTGCTTAAAGCTAAAAAGTGGCGAGAGTTAATTTCTTCTTTCTTGGGGGGGATCATCGCGAACTGTATCGTCTTTCTTTCGCCATTTAGTTTCTTTTGGGAAACAAGAATCATCAACAAAAATAAAATTTTCTTTCCAAAAACGGTTTTTTGGGAGTCTTTTGTCGTACAAGGGTTCAAACTTTCTTCTTCTTTCAAAAGTATACCAGTCGCCGGACATGGTGATCCGGTAAAAGGCACGAAAAAGAGGGAGATTTGGAGTCATATTCAGGGCACGGCAAGAAACTTCAAAGTGGTTCAAAGTTTCAAGTCCCAGGGGGTTACATTGTGAGATATGAACTCCGAAAAATTTTAGGGCTTCAAGCAAGAAGGGGGAAAAAGGAATTCGATAGTTGGCATTGCGAATAGAATCAAGATAGAGTCCTATTTTTCCTTTTGGGAGAGGATGCATCGGAGTATTAGGTGAAGGAATAATAGGATGAAGGTTGGTCGGAATATGGTAATCGGTGATGAACTGATCGAGAGCTTCTTGAGAAACAGTGGAAAATTGTAAATGCATGTTATGTTTAGTAGGTTTTGAGGGAGGAGCCATGAAGGAGAAAGTGGAAGGAAGGACTAACCTGGCGGAATTGAAGTATCGCCGGAGAAAACTTGAAGAAAGTTGCAGAGAAAATTTTTTGAAATTTTTTGTGGAAGAAGAGTATGAGATGGTTAAATGGTAAAGTTTGGTGATTTTATAAGTTTATATTGTGAATTGCGAAAAAAGAGGAGAGTTTAAAATGATAATAATTGTTTTCTGAAAAACCGTCCCATCATGTCAGGAAGTTATGATGAAAATGTAGTACGTGTAATACAAGTAAGATACGCGTGGAAACGGTTGAAACACCGGAAGTGAACCATAGTCTATTAACAACCACACATCCGTGTGTAAGTTAATAGACTAGGGGGACTTGATGATATATTATAGGTGTCGGATGTGATACACATCCGACACCACCAAGATTAAGTCCCTTTCTGTCTTAAAGCTGTTTCAGAACAGGAACGGAAAGGCTCAGTTGGAGGATGGTACTTAAAGGCTGGCACTTGCGGAGCAAGTGACGGATGTGCTTAACCGGAAGAGCGAGAGCTGAGGGTTCCTATAAATAGGGCGTTTTAGGACAGAATAGAGGATTGTATTTTCTTACACCTTTACTATGTGTAATCACATGTGACATTTCTAATAAAGTTCTCTCTACTTTTCCAATTGATTCTCTCGTTCTTATTTTAAGCTTCGATCTTCATTTAGCTTGTTACAACGTTACAATCCGAGGAATATTTGTTTCTTCAATCTTCATTATCATATGTTTTTAATCCCCGGTTCAACATGTTAGAGGTCTCTTTATCGTTAATTTTAGGACCTTCCATGCTTCTTGGTATGTTATATAAGTTGTCATCACATCAATAATTATGCTTCGTTTCTATGTTTCGGCTTTTATTAGATCATAAGAAACGACTTCTAAAGACCTAGTGATGCAACAAAAGATATCATGATCTTTGATGAAACTATATACGCTCAATTAAGACTTCGCTACCATGCATGTCGCAAGACATATTCGGCAAGAACTCTGTGTGTGTGTGTGTATATATATATATATATATATATATATATATATATATATATATATATATATATACGTGACGCTCTCTGTTAAATAGCACTTGAGTTACCTATTGGAATGTTATCATCTCTTCATCGTGTGGTTACTGTTTGCTCATCCATATCGTTTCAGCTAGCCTAATCATTATGATGCATGAAGGGAGGACAGTTAGGGCGTGGTTGTAAGGTAAATTAATGATTACGGTTCCAGAACGTAATCATGAATTTACAGGTACATATGTGCACTTCTGGAATCCTATTATGCAGATTAATGTCCATTTGAATGTTTTAAAACTCCTAGGATTCATCGGTAACATCTTTACCTAATCCATATAAGTCTCTTTTGATACGCATTATGTCGCATTGTATTTGTGAACCTCTTTATTAGTGATATGTTCTAATTTTCTACATATGTTAATCCGTATTGAAATAACATAGGGATGACACCCCTACCGACAGGAAATGTGTTCTTTTGATTTAGGTAGTGACTCTTTGAACCATCTTTAGCATTTAAGAAATCTCCAGTTCCAATTTCGTCAATCTAATCTGTGATGTAGGTCCGTATATTCACATGATTTGGTATCCCGACATCCTGTTATAATTGAATGTTGCATTCATGTTCTCGTTAGTGGTTCATAACTTCTCAAACCTATCTATTAGCAAGCTTAAGGCTCTAAAATTCCTGGCACATGATTGTGTGAGATTTCAAGATTTTTATCGAAAAGCTGGATGTATTCGATTTTCTGATCATTTTTGGATTTCCGAACATTCTTTTTTTTTTGTTAATGAATTGCTTAGACCTCCATCTGATCACGAGGTGGTGTTTACTATTGATCTCCTTCCATAGTGTTAAACCAATTTCTAAGGCACCGTATCGTATGGCACCTCTGGAACTTAAGGAGCGTAAGGAGTAGTTATAAGAATTTTTGGAGCTTGGATTCACTAGACCGTGTGCCTCACCTTTTCTTGGACTATCACGGGTTAAATAAGGTCACTATTCGTCACGATATCCGCTACTTCATATTGACGACTTATTCGATATCCTACAAGGCGCAAATTTTTTTTTTCAAGAGGATCTGAGGTCTGGATAGCACTAGCTAAAGATCAAAGATTCAGACGTTTCTAAATCAGGGTATCACACTCAGTATGGTCCCTATGAGTTCTTGGTCATGTCGTTTGTGCTGATCAATTCTTCGTCAGCTTTAATTGACCTTATGAACTGAGTCTTCCGCGACCTTCTTGATAAGTTTGTCATATTATTCATAGATGATATTTTGGTATAGTCAAAGAGTAAAGAGGAACATGAAGATCATCTCAGTATTGTGCTCAAGACTCAACGTCAGAAGAAGCTTTATGGTAAATTCTCAAAGTGTGATTTTTGGCTAAGCCAAGTAGCTTTTCTGGATCGCGTCGTTTCTGCAAACGGTATTACTATGGATTCAGCTAAGGTGGAGGCAATCACTAAATGGACTAGACCTACATCTGCCACTGAGGTTCTGAAAGTGCGTGAACGTCGGATCGTCTACTCGATCTAGCTATTTCGGATATGAAACAAGTAATTAAAGATTGTTTTATTAATCAAGAAGAGCAATTACAATCTGAAACACACTTAGAACATTCACAGAGAAACACCACTGAAAACACACACTTAAGACTGATCATTGTCTCAATTCATTACCACTCGTTTAAGCTAAATGCCTTTATATACTACTGTTACACGAACTCAGACGAACTAGCAGTTCACCTGATCCAAACCCATCCGAACTGGCAGTTTGGATGACACTGGTTCGTGTCAGTTCGGACCTAGTTCGTGTAACAGCATTCTTGTAGCTTCGTCTTGTTCAAATACTTCACACGACGAACCAAATATGCATCAAAAAACACCCCCTTGACGTGTGCAGTATCTCTTCATCCAATTGAAATGTATTCTTCAAAAAAAACTCGCCCTCAACTTGATGGTAGCTTGAACTTGAATACTTGACGATGCACAGTGTGTTTCCATCTTTATCAGCAGCTTCAGAAGACTTGAAGTTGTGACATTCTCCTTCACTAAGAATATGTTTAATCATAAATAATCTTGGCCCAATACGTCTCTTCGAGACTCCAAGTTATGATTTTAAAATTTAGATTTGTATCCCGTGTCGATCAGATCAAAAACAAAATGAAATAAAATCTTTTTGGCTTTTAGAAAGTTTATATCAAAACAAACCTAAAATCTTTTTGATTTTTCAAAGTTATGCTAAAACACATGCACTAAAAATCTTTTTGACTTTTCTGAAATGAAATGAAGTTGCAATACAGAATCAAACTCTATTTTTGGTATGAGAAAGATCACTATCTGGGATCATATTGAACATAACGCACTGAACTACACTTCAATTTCAACTAATTGATGCACATAACTCATGTTGATTGCTGGTATAATTTGTCCATCTTAAACTCAGGCAGAATCATACTCATAACATCTGGATATGTTAAGGTATTTATTAGATTTGCTTTGACCAGTGTATCCCACATTATCAGACATATTCAGACATTTTTCTTTTTCTTGTGTGATTACACTTGTGATTATCACAAAGCGTATTGTTTTCATGAACTAGTCTACCGTGTTCCATGCAAAAAGAAATAAGAATGTTAAATCTTCTACCTAAAGGTCGATCTTTCGATACACAGATAAGGCCTTGGATTTAACAAAATAAGAAAGATAAAACAATTTGAAATTATATAATTCAACAACGATCAGGTCGGTCTTGTGGACACGCAGAGAAAGTCCAATGAATTATAAGAAATACCAAAGAAAATAAAGCAAAACCTCAAAAAAACAACAATCAGGTCGATCTTTCGATACACAAAGAAAGTCTGATCGTTTGAGAAAATAAAGAAAATCAAACAAGCTTCAATATTTGCAAAATGAACACATGTATACATAGTGACTTCTCATTTTTCTTTTTCACACATTTATTCTCTTTTTGTCATGAAATACGCTTGAAGATGTTATCCAGATAGTCAAGCAATAGTATTTAGTGTATATCACAACTGAATACTTTCTGATTTGCCGAGCCTACCAACCATATCAAACAATGATCTTATAGCTTTTTCATCTACTCTATCCATGAGTCAGATACGTAAGCCAATGTACCATCATTTCCCAATGATCCATTTCTCAAAATTTTATATATTTTGCATGTATTCACCTTCTCCATATTTTGTATTTTTCCCATAACATGCCTTTTCTCCCCCTTAGTTCAAGTTCTCCCCCTTATAGTGAAAAAGTCTATTTTGGATTTTTCATTTTATAAAAAAACAAGACACTATTTTTGACTTTTTCAATTTTCTCCCCTTAAATGACAAACGAAATGAAAAGAAAGAAAATTGATCAATAAACATAGATACATGTTTGTATTAAGTTTCAGAAAACTATCAGGATCAAAAGATGAATCATGAAATTTAAGTTAAACTAAGCAGTATACTCCTCCCTCAGTAACTTTTCAATCACCGATAGGTCTTCTAGAAGTACCTGCACACTAGTCAAACACATCAATTTATAAATGACCCGAAGCGAAGTGCTTCTAATCGATCAGTGTCCTAATTTTGCTTGAAACCACCTTAGGTTTCCATTGTTGTTGTTGTTTTGGTAATTTAGTTTTCGATGAATCAATCACAGGTGACTGTGACGAACAACCTACATTTTGCACTTTTGTAAATTTTGGAATAAAACGTTCTTTCTTTTTAAAGAATGTAGGCTAAAATTCATCAAAAACTCTGCCATGTTCATCAATGAATTTTGGTTTGGCGTGTTTACCAAAAACTGGAACTCTTTTTTTTGTGTAAGTAGAAGCAGCAGGAACCGGACAGTCGTGTGCCATATGCCCTTTTTGTCAGAAATTATAACACAAATGATTGTTTATGTTCCTACGTTTTGGAACCTGCAAAACTTCACAAACATGATTACCTCCAAAATGACCATAGAAATAATCATATACCTGAAATCTGTGATTATGAACCCATTCAGATGTTGGGCTTTTTAGAGTAGAATTGAACTTCCAGAAGAAAAATTTGCATTTTGTTTCTTCTTGTTCTTTGCTGCAACATCTTGCACAAAAACTTTAGAAATCTTTTGAGCATCCACGCAATGAAGTTGAAATTCTTTAACATAAAAAATTTGTTCCAAACCCTTGAGTTTGTAAAACCTCTCGGGTTGAACATTTTCAGCCTTGAACTCTTCCTTCTTGACTTGCTTCAAGTTAATTTTCTTTAGATTTTGTGTTTTTGGACCTTGAACACCAAAATTTTCAACAATCTTGGTCTTAAAACCTAAACCAACACTTTTACCAAAATCTTGTCCTCAGAAATAGATGAGTTATGCTCGTTCCTTGCAAGATGAGAAAACTTTGTTTTAATTTGATCAACACCTTTCTTAGCATAGAAAAGTGTCTCATCAATGTCAGTATAAGAAAACATCTTCTCAACTTGAATGGCAGATTTCTCTTCTTCAGTAGATGATGTACCAGGCACGATCGTTGGAACGTTAGAAATTTCAGCTTCCTTCTCCTCCTTCCTTTTATTCTTTTGATTTTTCTTTTTCTTTGTCTTTACAATCTTATCCTCATCAGATTTGGAATCCGCAAACTTAGAGTAATCACAATCTTCTACCTTTTCCTCCACCTTATTGACAGATTCTTTAATACTACCTGGGGGTGACACTATCTTGTCAAACATCCTTTAAAAATTTACATCTTTTTCTAAGAAACTTGTGAAAGATTGTGAATTGGTGACATTGTTCAAAAGACGATTTGCATCAAAAACTTGAATCTTCAAATCTAAAATCTTTTGTTGTACTTCAGCTAATTCCTTTTTTGTTGCTATCAACCTCTTAGCAACCTTGTTAGTTTCATATTTTTGCATCCGCAGATTAGCGAGCTCAGCAAATAACTCTTTCTTCCATTTGCCTTTATTTCTTTTCTAAATTTCAAGATTCGCATTGAGCAATTTATTCACCCTTGCTAACTCCCTCTTTTCATCCAATAGCTTTTCCATGTCAACCTGATATGCCTCAATTTTAGCAACATGTTCATCAGAAGTCTTGGTAAGCATATCAAGCTTAATCTTTGATTTCTCAAACATATTATTGAAATCATTTTATGTATCTTTCGCTGCATCCTTCCATTCCTAAACTTCTTTAACTAACTCAGCATTTTCTGCAGACAATTTGACAAAATTCTATTCAGATTCCATGTAATCTTGCTTAGATACCTCCAAATCTGATTTCACTATCTCGAGTGCTTTGGTAAGCAAACTTATTTCTTTCAATAATTCTGTATTCTCCTTTAACAAGCTTTCAATTTTAGACTCACATTTTCAGCAGATTCATAAGAAATTGAGTCTAAATAATAATCATCTTGTTCATGTGTGACAATCAATGCAGACTTATCAAGAAACACTTTACCCCAATCAAAATTTTTATCATTCTAAACAGCCAATGTTGTTGTACTTGACAAAGCTTGAGAAACACTGGTAGTTTTTGAATCAGATGTATTTGATGAAGATTGCTGACACTCTCTTTGAAAATGACCAACTTTGGGAATTTGTAACATTTAACTTTTAATTTGCCTAAACCCAAATTCCCATATTGAGTAATAGTCCTCCTACCAGTTCTTTTCAAAAATCTTCTTGCTCTTTGTGACAACATAGCCAGTTGCCATGCCATGTCCATTTCATCTAGATTGTTTTCATCAATTTCATTAAAGTCTTCTCTACTAATCTTAGCATCACCAACATTATTGATTATAAAGCCAAGAGAAGATGAAATGAAAGAAGACATTAGAGCAGCACATTCACCAGTTGTCTCAGTAGAAAATGCATTCTGATTTGTTAATCCTAGAATTGTAAAACTACAACTCCTTGAAGAATTATTATCGAAAACTCCAGACACATTTCCAATAAATGCAGTGGGTGGTGCTGAGTTAATGTTGATTGGTTTAGCTTTTAGCATTTATGCTTGCAGCATTCTGACCATGATACAACTCCGGGTTTTGCAATTTTGCAGTTGATTTGCTGGAATTCAACATTTCCATTTCCCGAGCATGAAGTTTACCAGTTAATTCAGAAAATTCTTTGTCATGGGTGATCAACAACACATAATTTTCCCATTTCTCCGGCACTGCTTCCAAAATCTTCTCTTTCAATTCTTCATCGGTTTTCTCAATCCCATCAATTTTTAATTCACTAATAGGATGTGAAAAACTTGATATAAGAATTGTGATGTTTTCATTATTATAATGTTCAAAGTTATCAAACTCTATGTTTAACACCTTTTGTCAACTTTTCTTGTAGTGATCATTGCCTTGGCACCTCGCCGATAACGCATCCCATAATTGTTTTGATTTCTTGCAAGTGCTGATTGATGTAGCAATACGGTAGGTAAAGCCATGGTAAGATAACCAAACACCTGATGTAGCAATTCATACATTTTCATTTAAGCAGGATCAAAATATTTGATTTCCTTATAATCCCCTTGATCAGTTGGATGCACGTAAAGCTTTTGAATTGGAATCCATAGATCGATGTCATTCCTGCTAATATAAGCAGAAACTGTTGCTTCCATTTTTGATAATCCTTCCACTTTAACAACTTGAGAACTTTCTAGCTTGTTCCAATTTCATTGTCAAAATTAATCAAGGTTTGCATCGCATTCTGCATAACCGTAAAAACTTGGAAATCCGATATTTTTGAAAATTTCAAATTCTGGTAGCCGAACTGAAACGAACCCAAATGATCCGAACTCAGACGAACTTAAATTTGTCTGGACTGGATATTTATCCTGAACTGAAGTATCACCTGAACTTGTCTGAACCAAAACTTATCCGAACTAAAACAAACTAAAACCTTCCAAACCATGACTCCGTGTAATCGAACCTATCCAAACCAGATCAACCTAACAGAAAACAAACGAATGTCTCTGAACCTAGACTTCGTATGAACCGAACAGGAACCGAACCTATCCGAACTGAGACTTCGTTTATCCGAACTGAGCCAAACAAAAACGAACTCAAACGAAATCAAACGAACTGTGAATTCGGACAAAAATTATTTTTCAAATCTGAGATCCTCACACGAACAAAAACGAACTGGACATGTTTTGGTCAAAATTTCATGATTTTGGACAAATTTGAATGAGATTTTCAGCAGTAGATTAGAAAAAGTGATAAGGAACAATTTAGGAGTGAAATTTTCACAAAATTCTCGACTGAAACGATTAAAAACTCTCAAAAACACTTCAAATTTTGAAAACGACACTTTTTAAGAAAATAACTCCAAAAATAGCAACCACAGATAAGTAGGGTAAACCAGAAAGCTCTGATACCACTTGAAAGTGCGTGAACGTCGGATCGTCTACTTGATCTAGCTATTTCGGATACGAAACAAGTAATTAAATATTGTTTCATTGATCAAGAAGAGCAATTACAATCTGAAACTCACTTACAACATTCACAGAGAAACACTACTGAAAACACACACTTAAGACTGATCACTCTCTCAATTCATTACCACTCGCTTAAGCTAAATGCCTTTATATACTACTGTTACACGACCTCAAACGAACTAGCAGTTCGTCTGATCCAAACCCATCCAAACTGGCTGTTCAGATGACACTGGTTCATGTCAGTTCGGACCACTTCGTGTAACAGCAATCTTGTAGCTTCGTCTTGTTCAGATACTTCACACGACGACCCAAATATGCATCAACAGGTTCGATGCTTTCTTGGCCTTGCCAGGTATTATTGAAGATTTGTCGAAGGACTTTCTATCATCGCCTTTCCCCTCACGCAGTTGTTGAGGAAAGCGTTAAATTCTCTTGGAATGATGACCGAGAGAAGAGTTTCGAGGAATTGAAGAAGAGACTGGTGTCTGTCCCTATTCTTACACTCCTATCGGGTTATGGTGGAAGTATCATCAAAGTAAGGCTAACGTAGTAGCCGATGATCTTAGCTGGAATAACTCTGGATCATTAGCTTCTTTTTGTTTACAGCCCAGATCATTTCCAATCTTTATTGATTGAGTATTGGTCTCCATATTGGCAGGACTAACGGGTATCTCACCAAATTCCAGATTGATTTTGACCTAATCTTCTGGATTAAAGATGCTCAACAATATGACAGTGAATTTTGGGCAATTTTGCAAAATCTTGAAGTCAGTAAACAGTCAGAGTTCAGAGTTGATAAGCATAAAG
>JBCNJP010000001.1:233484-253815 GCA_039602395.1 Deinandra increscens subsp. villosa
TATGAGCCCTAACACAAACTTCCTGATTTTTCAAAGGGGATGTTCTTACAAGAAGTATCCTTTATTGATTCCTCAGGTGTACCCAGAAAAACAATGGCCTGGGTACCACTGGCTAACTAATCTCTCACTCTGTGCAGGAACGATCAAGGAGGATTATCACTAACGTTTTTATTTACTAATGTGTTTGTTGATAAGTGATTGTTCCAGGCACAGTTTAGGAGATGTATCTTCATGTCATGTCAAGTAATCTATAAATGGAAGGTATGTCTCATTGAGAGGTAAAAGGTAAAATTTCAGCACGAAAGGTACTGTTCTTAACTTGGTTGTGTGAATGAAGCGGCAAAGGGTGTTTTGAGTCAAACCAAATTTCCTAAAATTTTCAATTGATTGATTAAGTGGTTGACTTCAAACGGAATGAAGTGTGCATGTCATGAAACCCTATTTTCTAAAAATTTTCAAATCAATACTTTGAAAGTTAGCTTGGCCAGATGTGTGTAAAGTCATTTAATTTTGTGTTTTTCTTTTAAGTGTGTTTGTGTGTTTTGTTTATTTGTTTAAAAAAAAAAAAAAAAAAATGATGTTCACAAGATTGTGACATTAAAAATCAAAAAGCAAGGGGAAGAAATGTAAAGATGAAGAAAAAGTTGACCCCTCAAAAATAGTGTGCTTTTCAATTTTTAATTGTTTCTTGTTTTTGAGAAGTTTAGGGGAAGTCAAATGAATGTTCGGGTTGGAGATGGCTGACACGCGTAAGGCGGAAGTGAAAGGCAAGCTCCACGGTGATATGCTCGGTAGGCTCGACCTAAACTTATGACCTCCAATGAAAGTGCAGTGAACTTAAAAGATATATGTGTTTAGTTTCCCATCCTAGGTTGCATGGTTTAAAAAACTGAGTCCCGGCAAAAATGGGTTGAGAGTAGTAATTACCTAGTATTCACTCTCTCACACGCCATATTTATGCTATCTTGACAACACCACAGAGCAAAAGAAAATGAAAAAGAAAAGAAAAAGAAAAGAAAAAGAAAATGAAAAAGAAAAGAAAAGAGAATAAATAATCACTCAGTTGGTCTTCTTTGCGTGCTTAGCGGCCGACCTGATCACCAACTGATGGTTAATGAAATAAGTGGTAGTCATAACGGTGTTGCATGGTTCCTCAAGTTGGGGGTTTGTGAATCCTCAATAAACTCTGAGGTTGGGTAGGTTTTGCTGTGTACACTTGGGTGTGGGGACAATTAAACATGACGGTAATATTGTACCATATTAAGCATGACGCATTCGGTGGGGATTAAACGGGTTTGAGTTTAAAGCGGACAAACATACCGGCAATCACCTGGACTAGTCAAGTAACTGAAGCTGAAAAGGGTTCCTCAGTCAGATTCATACGGTTTGATCCCTTGTAAACTTTCTCATGTTTGGTTTGGTAAGTATTTGTTTAGTTTTTATCTTTCGTGTGTGAGTCGTTAAGTTCTTTTTAGTGTGTTTTCGTCTTGGCCAGGTTGATTTGAGAAGTCAAAATGTCGTTTCCATGGGTTTTAATGCATGACAATATGCCCCCGACAGATCTTGCCAAATTTTTAGGGGAAGGAGTATGGGATAATAAGTATTATCCGAAGGGAACTCGAGGATGATACTTATTATCTAATGGAAAAGACTTCCTCCGTCAGATCTTGACAAATTTTTAGGGGAAGGAGAGGGGATAATAAGTATTATCCGAAGGGAACTCGAGGATGATACTTATTATCCGAAAAGACTTCCATAATACATAGTATCCGAAGGGAACTCGAGGATAATATGTATTATCTCAGGGGAAGTCCTTAGCTAAGGGGAAGTAACCAGCTAAGGGGAAGTCTTTAGAGGTCTTTGGGTTCAGGGGAAGTTTTATAGAAAACCCGTAATCTATATTAGGGTTTTTGGGTAAAATTATGTTAATTTGATTCAACTGAACAGATGATAATTACCACCTAACCCAAAGACCAGTCATCAAATGTCTGTTGGTGTATATTTTTTTCAAATGTGTGTTAGACAGGTTGATGATAGAAAGATGTTGCTGCTGCTCAAGTTAAAGAACCAACCGGACAAGACTTCCATCTGAAAAGCAACTGTTCAGGGGAAGTTGTTGGTATCTTTACAAGGGAAGCTGAAGATTTCAAGTCAATCTTTGAAAAAGAAAGTGATGCAGAAAGCAGTCAGAGATCATGAAGATCCAAGTTCAACAATCAAGGTCTTCACAGTTAGAGGTTTTTTCAAAATTTAACCTCTAATTGTTTTGAAGATTCAAGACAGTTACCGAAGATTCAGCAAGAACCAGTTCTTTCAAAAGAAGCAAGTCATTGAGAATCCTCCATCTCATTGCTTGGTCAAATTCAAGAAGTTCGAGCTGATGCTGATCAAGAGGAAGTCACAAGTGCCCGTCATGAAACCTATTGAAGATTTCTGCGGAAAGAATCTTCTTCAACGTCTTTGCCAGCCAGTCAAGAAGAAGATTTTCAAAGATCGAAGACATTTAATATCACAAGCCTAGGGGAAGATTGTAGAGGCTAGATTATGAGGCTTGTAATATTAAATAAGTTGGGCTGGGCTTAGAGGGTTTAATTAGATTAGTAGGCTAGTTTTATTATGTTTAGGCTAGTTTACTATTAGATTGGGCATGGGCTTGGGTTTATGATTGGGCTAGTTAGAGTTTATGATTGGCCCAAGGCCTTGTAAGAGGTGGTATAAATACCACCTCATGTTTATGATCAAGCAAGCCTTGGATATTCAAGTTTACGATTTTCTGCATCCTTTGGTGTTTCCGATCAGATTATTTGGCTTCAAGATTGTAGTGTTTTTCATTCAAGATTAGATCTTTGTCTTAGATCCAATCTATTTCATCTACTTTCTTCTTGAATCAATCACATACGAGGATTCCGCACTCGTTTGTGATTAGATATCGTGTGTTTGGGAGATTTCCGGACCTACATTACGAGACAACGCACGATGCAACGGTAGTTCATAATGTCCGATGACTTTGAACCATCCTACGTCAAGAATATTAAATCAAGTCGAACCGATTGAAGATCGCTGTTTCGATCTACAACCGTATGAACATATCAATCCTCTGTTTCAAACAGACGTTTGTTCATATAAGTTCGAATCACCAGCTGAATCACTACAGGAATAATCACTTGCTGATTATAACATTGTAGAATGGTCACACCAATTCTGGTGCACATTATCATTTTACATTCATGTGCATACCTACACACATCTTGGAAGTCTTAAACTACACTTGTTGTACTCACGTGTGTTTGAATCCGACATGCACTAAGTGTTTTGTACGACGATTCAAAGTTTCATCTCAAAACTGATAAACACAAGACTGATGACTAGCCACAACAAAAGCCCTTGACATTTTGTAACCATAACGCCCCTATCACACCTCACTTGCATAACTAACTTCCAATCCCAAGACCAGTATCTTGCGAAGATGGAATTTAGTAATTACATGTCCAAAACTAGATCTTTAAATATCTAGAGAAAGGTGATTTTGATAAATCACTGGACCATGTATGCAACTCTCGCATCTAAACGAGACGAGCAGACCAACAATGTTTCACCAACAATGGATTGTTGCTTAACGAAACATAGTGACATTCTGATTAGAGTTTGTATGTTAACCTTACATGAATAAGGGAAACATCCTCTAATGTCGGACCCGAGAGTCCGAAGGAATAAATCATCGTCTCGATCATCACGAGATACTTTCAAACAATCATAGACGAACGCATCTCCATGCTATCAAACTCAGAAATGACTTTGTCAATCGTTTTTGAACTTATGAGTAAGTCATAACATCTAGATATTAAGCGTTCGATTACCATACCACATGCTATGACATCGAACAATTTCGTTCTTGAAAACGAAATTTAATTGCCACGTTTTCTTCGTGCAAATTTAATATCCGAAAGGTTTGAAAAAGAAATGATGATAGGAATGTCAATCTGCCTAAAGCAAGTGGGAGCATTGCCACTGATCCTTACCGGAATAACGAACAAAAATGCCGATTTAAAGTTCATCTAAATTTACTGAGTTAAATTTGAAATGACACCTCAACTGTTTTAAGTTTCAAGATTAGAATTAAGTATTGATCATTACATGGCTGAGCAACCACTAAAACGATCAATCTCTTGAAACGATTCGAATCATGCTGAATATGATACGAAAAGAAATCCAATAGTTAGATATTGCAAGAATGTCGCCGTAAAGTGTTACGCCATGACCATATATGGAAAATCATATCATCACACTTAGACACTGATGAAAGGAAATATATGTTCATTATCAGAGTACTGATTATACTCGTTGAACATTAATAGCCACCTTAATTGAATCTGAACTAAGAATGCCATGAAACATTCAAAGGGTTAATTCGACTTTGTAGATAGTCGGTTAACATGCTCAAGTGATAACACAGTCTTACATGTGCTAACCAAGGACACTATATTATCACAAGTTCGATTCACTTAAGAAGACTCACTGTTCAAGATAAACACTGAACCTTAAGAAACAACTGATATTGGCAATACTAAAACAAAACTCAATGACATGATAGCGAATTCATGATTTCAATGATCAGGCCAGATCAGTGGAATAACACTACTGTATAGTGCGTGAATTCGGCATCACATTGATCTTTAATTTTAGTGTTGGATGTCGAACATTAACGTCTTGCACCAAATCATTCGACTTCCTCTAAGGTGTTAGACAAAAGTCTGAATTCTGCATAACGTGTTCAAATTTTATACGTTTTATTATCCATGAATATTCTGTTAATATTCTAAAAGTCCGTGGTCGATCAGACATTGCGGGAGCAACACCTGAAGCAAGACTATTCTGACTTTGGACTCAAGATGTTGACTTCCAGACTCACAAGGCCTCATTAGAGAATGACGTCAGGACGTAACTCGCATCATATTGTCTTTATGGATTTAATTATAAGACAATTCTGATTGATGGTATACTCAACGGTATCCTTTGACCTGAGATACATGAGCGGCCTCCCGTCTGCGAAAGAACATTCTTTGATTGTAGCTTAACGCTGTCGCGTAACTGCCAGCCATAACGGTTACTTTTGGGAATGGATCTGAAGCTTAGTGGGAGCTGTATGTAGTCAATATGGGATTCTGTACTCTTGCATTAATAATGCGACAGTTTGACATCGTGGGCCCTCTCGTTAGTTCTAAGTGTTAAGTGTAAGGTCTTACCCAAACTTACTGTGTGTTTGATTGGACCACTTCGAACAATAAAACGAGAAATACAATGATCGAACACGGAAGAGAATGAAAAATTCCATGTCTCTGGTTCGATTGATATCACATACAGAAAGGATCTGATGACTTTACAAATACCATGAGTCTAAACTATATCACAAGTTTATTGATATGCCTTGGTTGTTTTGACTTGAAGTGTCATGACTGGTTGGGACAGCCACGTGTAGCTAGAGCACCTCTGACTGTTTCTTGATTTATTGTCGCGCTCAGTCCAAGTGGGAGACTGTTGGATTTAGGTGTCCAGACCCGACTGAATCAAGAACCCGACCCAGTCAAGACCCGTAAGAGTTACACCGGAGGCAATGGGTTTTAAAGTCCGCTTACTTTTATAACCGGAAAATTCACAGAAGAATTAATTATTTGTTTATTAAATGGTTTAATAGATAAATAATTAATTAGTTAATTATTATTAATCATTAAAATTAATTAAGCGACAAAAGACGTTAAAAATTATTTACGTCTTAAACGACAATTGACGAATTAGTACTTGACTAATATTCGTTAAATATCGGCAAACGACAAACATTAAGAGTTAAATGTTAATCTCGAAAATAGAATGGTTTGATCAAAGATTAAAGATAATCGAGGGACCTAACGGGAAATTAATCAGATATATATATCTGATTAATGGAAGGGGGCGAAACGCGAATCCTCCTCAAGATAAAATTCGGCCTCCTCCCTCTTCCTCTCTCTCGAAGTCGACGCCAACCATCACCATTGGCCGCCGTCGATTATTGTTCTCCGTCGACACTGTCATTCGATCGTGAGAACCCTGATCCGCTGATCACCATTCACGACGTGGTTTCCTCCTTCCGGTAGCCGCCACGTATTGAACCCGAGAAACCCTAGCCGCCGTCATGCCGCCCCGCGAGTTCGCCACCGCCGCCGCTACCCGTCGTCGCCGCTGCCTGCCGTTCACCGAACTGCCGTCGTTATCCGCCCTCCGCCGCCGCCGTAGTCGCACCACCGCCGCCGCCCATCACCGAGCCGCCGCCGCCCAGCCGGCCGCTGCCCTCCTCGCCATCGTCGGTTCCACAGCCGACTCTCAGTCGTGAACCGCCTTCGTGTGGTGTGTTTTCTCGTTGTCCGCAACCCTCGTTCGCGCCAATCCGACACGCGTGATTCTCCCGGTGATCATGTCACCGCGCAGTGAATCCGTGATCGCGAGGAAAGTTCGATTCGTCAGACGAATCATTGCCTGCGAAACCCTAGCGTCACCTGTTGACTTCCTGTGTCTCGAACGTCTGTTTAAACCACCGCTCAGGTATATCTAAACTCGTAATTAGTTTAGATTTAATCGTTTATTTAATTATGATTATGTCGCGTTTTGTTTAACGCGTTATTGGTGTTTGCGCGTTTGGTGATTGTCGAATCCTGTTGTTTTGGTTTATGTTAATTATCTGGTTTTTCGCGTTAGTAAATTAAATCGATTTCCGTTGCGTATTGAATTAAATGTTAATTTAATTATTAAAATTTAATTTACTCGGTAATTGATTAAAAAATTATTTATCGTAAATAATTATTTCCAAATAAAAAAAATTGCCATTACCGAGACCCGAATGCCACTGTCATAACCCAACAACTGGTCGACCAGAAGCAGTCGCTTCGGGTCAAGTTAAAAACTAATGAGTTTGACCAGTGTGCAGGTACTTCTAGAAGACCTATCGACGATTGCAAAAGTTGTTGATGGATGAGTATTCTGCTTAACTTATATTTCTTGCAATATATTTTTCTAACCTGCAACCATTTTCTGAAATTCTAAACTGCAAGGTATCTGTGTTGATTGATCAATTCTTCTTTCTTTATGCATTTCAATTGATAAACAAATCCAAAAATAGAGTCTTGTTTTTTGTAAAATGAAAATCCAAAAATAGAGTTTTCATCTTAAGGGGGAGAATTGCTTGTAAGGGGGAGAAATTGTGAAAATGCGTGTTATGGGAAGAAGGTGAATACATGAACAATATATATGCAAGGAAAATACATGCACAATAAATTGCTTGTAAGGGGGAGAAATTGTGAAAATGCGTGTTATGGGAAGAAGGTGAATACATGCACAATATATAAGGAAGCAAAATACATGTACAATATATTAAATTTTGAGAAATTGATCATTGAGAAATGATGGTACATTGGCTTACGTATCTGACACATGGATAGAGTAGATGAAAGAGCAATAAGATCATTGTTTGATATGTTTGGTAGGCTCGGCAAATCAGAAAGTCTTCAGATGTGATATACACTAAATACTAATGCTTGACCATGTGGATAACATCTTGATGCGTATTTCATGACAAAAAGAAAAATAAGTGTGAAAAATAAATTGAGAAGTTACTGTGTATACATGTGTTCATTTTGCAAAGATTTAAACTTGTTTGATTTTCTTTATTTTGTCAAACGATCAGACTTTCTCTACATATCGAAAGATCGACCTGATCGTTGTTCGTTTGACGTTCTGCGTTATTTTCTTTGGTGTTTCGTATAACTCATCGGACTTTCTCTGCGTGTACAGGCGTACCGACCTGATTGTTGTTGGGTTATACAATTTCAAATTATTTTATTTTTCTTATTTTGTTAAATCCGAGGCCTTATCTGCGTATCGAAAGATCGACCTTAAGGTAGACGATTTAACGTTCTTATTTCTTTTTGCATGGAACACAGTTGACGATATCATGAAAATATTATACTTTGTGAAAATTCACAAGTGTAATCACACAAAACGAAAAAGCAAAAGAAAAAGAAAAAGAAAATGTCTGAATATGTCTGATAGTGTGGGAGACACTGGTCAAAGAAAATCTAATCAATACCTTAACATATCCAGATGTTATGAGTATGATTCTGCCTGAGTTTGAGATGGACAAAGTATACTAGCAATCAACATGGCTTATGTGCTTCAGTTAGTTAAAATTAAAGTGTAGTTCAGTGCGTTATGTTCAATATGATCCCAGATAGTGATCTTTCTCATACCAAAAATAGAGTTTGATTCTGTATTGCAATTTCGGTTCATTTTGGAAAAAGTACAAAAAGATTTTTGTTATATTTTAGCATATATTTGAAATTTCCATTAGATTTTAGGTTTGTTTTTATATAAATTTTTCTAAAAGTAAAAAAGATTTTGTTTCTACTTTATTTTCGATCTGATCAACACGTGATACAAATTTAATTTTTCAATATATTATCTTGGAGTCTCGAAGAGACGTTTTGCGCCAAGATTATTTAAATTTTGAGCAGGTTGATAAAGTGAAAGTAATCACAACTTCAAGTCTTCTGAAGCTGTTGATAATGACCAGAGAATCACCAGACATTGTCAAGTATTCAAGATCAAGCTACGATCAAGTTGAGGAAGAGTTTGTTTGAAGATTTATTTCATTGAACAAACGGATTCTACACTTGAGGGGGAGTTTGATTGAAGATACTAATGTTGAAGTGTAAGGAAAAATAGAGCTTGGAAGATTTCCGGCTGAAATGCCAATTTTACTAGTTCCGGTTGAAGTTGAAGTTGAAGCGGAATTCATACTTCAAGCGGAACAGGCAGTTCAAGCGGAAAGAAGCAGTTTTGTTTCTTAGCGAATATTCCGGGTGAACTCGTTTATCCACCAGATAAAGAGTTCAACCTGACTTTTCCTGAGAAGTCTTTTCAGAAGTCCAATCCTGCAAAAGCTTCTCGTATGCTTCTAAATCTGATTCAAGCCGCTCTCCTAAAGTAGATTGTTGCTGCCAACACGCAAGTCATTCCGATTGTCGATGTTTATTCTTTTGGTAGTTTATATTTGACTTTTATGTTTACGGTCTAGATTAGATCGCATGAGATCAATGGCTGTCATTGATCTCATCAGCACTATATATAGCATGTAATCTCTTAGTTTACCAACATGTTCATCACTTGTAATAGTGTAGCTTTGAGTTAATGCAAATAGTGCCGAATATTCGATATATCGTTGTTTTACTATTCTGCAAATCAAGCATTTACATTATACAAGAACTTAATATCGCTTAAGTAAAGTGAAATATAACTTTAATTCCGCAGGGTTATATTTGCAAGTAAAGGGCTTAGTTTTAGTTCATTCATAACTATTATCGATCCTACAAGTGGTATCAGAGCTTTGGCTCTCACTTTGAAGACTTTCTGTGCTTCAAAGTCGATACTTTACTTGCTTACTTTACAAGCTTCGTTGTTCTATCTTTCAAAAAGTTTTTCAAAATGAGTGATTTCAGTTTAAGTTGCCCAAATGGCTCCTCCAACAAACCACCAATGTTCACTCCTGATGACTTTGGTACCTGGAAACTCAGGATGGAAGGTTTTGTTAGGATTTTGGACCGTCGTATTTGGAAATCTTTCACTGAAGGACCCTACTCACCAATGGTTTCATCTGCTGATGATGCAGAAGTCAAAATACCTAAGCCATTAGATAAATATGTTGAAGCTGACTACACTGCTCTTGAATTTGACCATAAGGCATACTGGACTCTACAGGCTGCACTTCCTAATTCCATTTTAAGTGGGTTTAAAGGATATAAAACTGCATTTGACCTGTGGAATGCCTTAAGTGAAATGTATGAAGGAACCAGTGAAGTAAAAGAAAACAAGAAAGATGTTTTAAAACAAAAATATGAAAACTTTACTTTTAAATCTGGTGAAACAATGACAAACCAGTACTTGAGATTTGTCTCACTACTTGATGAACTCCAAAAAGTGGATGTTAAACTAGAACAAGTAGATGTGAACAGAAAATTCCTACGTTCCCTGCCTTCTGTGTGGACAGTTTACACAGTAAGCATCAGGGAATGCAAGAATTTGAAAAAGATGAGACTCAGTGAACTTCATGGCATACTCAGTGCTTATGAAATGGAACTGGATCTTAAACAAAGCTCATCTTCTGAATCAACTCAACTGTTCTCATCTGCACTAGTAACCACTGATTTTAACAGTCAAAGATCATCTAACTCATCATCATACTCCTCACCTATAGTCAGTTTCCCTGAGACACCAAGGTGTCAAGAGAACTTTTCAAACTCTTTTGAAAGTTCTCACAATGCTCATGTAGCAGCTGACTCTTATCAAGGCTTCATACCTGAAGATCTTGAATGCATAGGTGCTGATGATTTAGAAGAAATGGATATAATGACCCAACTTGCAATGGTTTCTGTAAGAGCTCAAAGGTTTTACAAAAGGACAGGTAGAACCTACAAGGGAGCAAAAGGTGCTCACATAGGCCTTGACAAAAGCAAAGTCAAATGCTACAACTGTCACCAACTTGGTCACTTTGCAAGAGAATGCTCTCAACCAAGAAGAGAAGGACAGAACCAGAACCATGCTCAAGGGAAAAATCATGGAGGAAGCAACTCAAACAACAACAATTCTGGAAACAACTCAGGTTCACACCCCACCCCACCAAAGCCAACCGGAAGTCAAAATCATCAGAACGTGGTAGCTGCTGTAGCAAATCAAACATCATGTGTTGAATGGGAAGATTTTGCTGCTGAGTTTGAACCCATCAACTATGCTTTAATGGCCAAACAGGACTCCATCACAGATCAGGTAAATTCTATCCCTGAAAAGGTCTTAGAGAATCTATGTAGTCCTGCCTGCATAGAACAAGTGGCAAAATATCGAAATCACAACACTGATTTGATTGATGAAGTTTCAAACCTAAATGAGTTAAAGGAATGTTTTAAGAAAACTGAATCATCATACATTTCAAAAATTGAAAACTTAACCAAAGAGTATGAACAGTTAAAACAAACCAACTCAGTGCTTGAAACACAGCTTGATGACTTGCTGACAAAACTTGAAAAATCAAGAAATGAAACCAAAGATGCTAAGGCTGAGGTTGATGTTCTTGAGATCAAGCTGAAAGATGCTTTGTTTACTTGTGATAAATTTCAAACAGCAAACAAAAAGGCTGAAAAACTGTGGATGGGAGGGATGTATGGTAAAGCAGGTGTTGGCTATAACTCTGTTGAGCCACCAATTGAATACTCACCTGTAATCAAACCAATTGAAGCTTTAAAATCAGAATGCAAAGTTAGTCTCACAGTTGATAACATTTCATCACAATCCAGTTCTGAAAACACTGTTGAGTCTAATAAAATTGATGTCACTGCTGCCAGCACATCTGCTTCAGTTGACCAATTAAACATTTTGAAACCATCAATTGCTGTTCCTCCACCAACTATTTATGAACCTAAGGATTCAAAAGTTGGAGGAAAGCAACCTGAGCAACCAAAGGGAAGTCAAACTCAAAGGTTTGGTCAAGTAAACTTTAATCAAGTAACCAAAATTGAGTCTCCCAAGAAATTTGAAACCAAAATTGTTGAGTGCATGTGCTGTGGTGAACAAGGTCACCTAGCTGCTGTCTGTCAGTTTAACCCAATGAGTAAAGTCAGACCATTTCAAAAGCCAAAACCTGTTTTGAAACCAAAAGCTGATTTTCAAAAGAAGCTCACAGGAAGAATCTCACCTGTGAAAAATCACACTTTGAAGCATTTTGGATCTGAATCCAACAAAGTTTTAGTTGGTAATGATAGAAATGGTAGTTTCACTGTTTTAAAACAAAATCGTTTTCCGGCTGAAGTTCAAGCGGAACATTCTTCCGCTCGAACTCATGTTCAACCGGAAAAGAAATTTCAACCCAGATCAGCTACTGCTCCAAAGCAGAGACCTCAAGTTCATTTTGCTGATGGGTTTGAGCATTTTGAAGCTCAAGGAAGAAGAAACCCCTCCAGAGGAAAAGTCACCTCTAGAGAAAATTTTTCAAGAAACAGCAAACCCAATCAATTTGAAACTGTATTTGCCAATGGTTCAAGTGGAAATCATTATGTTCCACTTCAGGGAGGGAGTTTAAATCAAAGCAGACATTTTCCCCAAAGATTTTCAAAATCACCTGAAAGAACTATGTTAGTTAATCAAGAAAGTGAAAAACTTAAGAAACTAACTAACAAGCAAAGAAAGTTTAAAGAATATAGGGACAGAAAAATTGCTGCAAAAAGAAACACCAAAGATGAAAGGTCTAGTCAAACAAGTGCTCAGTTTGAGAACTTCAGTTTGGACAATGATGATCTGTTAAATGAAGCTCCAGTTGTTAATACTCTAGTACTTAAAGAGTACAGGTATAATGATGCTTATGGCAGACCCAAGACCACTCAGGCTTGGGTCCCCCATAGAAATTAATCATTTCTGATATGTGCAGGTGCAAAATAAAGGCCAGAATAGCCTATGGGTAGTTGACAGTGGTTGCACTTGCCACATGACAGGGAATAAGCACATTTTGGAAAATACAAAAAGAATCAATGGAGGACCAGTTGCCTTTGGAAGCACAAAAGGCCATATCACAGCACAAGGTGATGTGACAAATGGACTGGTAAAATTTGACAAAGTCAATTTTGTTGATACATTGAATTTTAATTTGCTTAGTGTCTCACAAATGTGTGACAGGAATTTAAATTTAATGTTTAATGAGAAAGAGGCAATAGTTCTCAAACCTGGTGTTAAAATTCCTGATGAATTGATAATGCTTAAGGCACCTAGGAGAGATGGACTATACATTCTGGATATGTCAGTGGCTACACCTTCATGTGGCACTGCTTGCTTTGTATCCAAGGCCTCAGTTGACGAATCTGATCTTTGGCATAGGAGGTTAGGTCATGTGAACTACAAAAACATGAACAGAATTGTAAATTTAGGCTTGGTTAAGGGTCTTCCTAACAAGCACTTTATCTGTTCTGAAAACTGTGTGCCATGTCTCAAGGGCAAGCAACACAGAACCTCTTTCAAGCCAAAAGTTGAATCTTCAATCTCAAAACCTCTAGAGCTTTTGCACATGGACTTATTTGGTCCAACTAGAGTAATGAGTCTAGGAAAAAGGTCATACTGCTTTGTTATAATTGATGATTTTTCTAGATATACTTGGGTTTTCTTTCTCAAAACAAAAGATGAAACTGCTGAATTGTTGAAAACTCTTGTCATTAATTTAGAAAATCAATCCAATCTTAAAGTTAAAACAATCAGATGTGACAATGGCACAGAATTCAAAAATCATGTTCTGAATTCATTTTGTGAGGAAAAGGGAATTTTGAGGCAATTTAGTGCTCCTAGAACTCCACAGCAAAACGGTGTTGCTGAAAGGAGAAATAGGACATTAATTGAAGCTGCCAGGTCAATGTTGGCAGACTCTAAGCTCCCTGTGATATTTTGGGCTGAAGCAGTTAACACTGCTTGCTATGTCCAAAACAGGATCTTAATTGTCAAGGGAAAGAATAAAACACCTTATGAGCTTTGGAGAAAAAGGAAGCCAAACATTTATTTCTTTAAGCCATTTGGTTGTCCTGTCACTATTTTAATAACCAGTGAATCTTTGCCTAAGTTTGCTGAAAAGGCAGATGAAGGTTATTTTGTTGGCTACTCTGGTGTGTCAAAGGCATTTAGAGTATACAACAAGAGAACTAAAATTGTTGAGGAAACCATAAACGTATCTTTCAATGAGAAATCTGCCAACAATTTTAAGTCTCAGCCAAGCTGGTTATTTGATATTGATGCACTAACCACTGCTTTCAACATAACTGTTGATAAGCCTGTGAGCTCTCCAGTGCAGGAACAAAACTTTAACAGGTCTGCTGATGAGCATTGGAAGAAAAACCAAACTGTTAATGAGAAGTCAATCTTCTTCTCTTCAATGAGTTCTGAACCTGTTTTCCCAAGAAATGACAAGAAACTGACTGAAATAATTCAAATTGAAGAAGAAATTGTTCCGCTTGAAGTTCAAGCTGAACATATTTCTCCGGTTCAAGTTCAACCGGAAAATCAAATTTCAGAAATTGAAGAGAATACTGAATCAGAGTCTCATGAAGCTGGAAACTCACATGATAACACATCAAATGAGCTCAATGTAGATCACCTGATCTATAATTCAGATACCAATTCTCTTGAATCAGTTGGAGTTTCAGATTCTATATCACAACTTGAAAATGTTGAGCTTGATCACAGACTTCCTCAGCTCAACATACCCTCAAATGGAAGAAGCCATGAATTTCCTATGTTCATTGATAGAAGAATCAACAGAGATCACCCAGCGGGAAATATTATTGGAGAAGCTTCAGCTCCAGTGCTGACAAGAAGTAGATCTGCAAATGCAAATATCTGTTTGCATGCTGCATTTTTGTCTCAAGAAGTACCCAAGAAGGTAGCAGATGCCTTAGAAGACAACAGCTGGGTAGAGGCAATGCAAGAAGAACTATTTCAGATAAACAAGCAAAAGGTTTGGGAATTGGTAGATCTGCCTGATGGAGCAGAACCAATTGGAACAAAATGGGTGTTCAGAAACAAGAAAGATGACAGGGGAATTGTTATCAAGAATAAAGCAAGATTGGTTGTGCAGGGCTATGTACAGGAAGAAGGCATTGATTATGATGAAGTCTTTGCACCAGTAGCCAGGTTGGAAGCAATCAGAATCTTCCTAGCCTATGCTGCATTTAAAGACTTCCAAGTATATCAAATGGATGTGAAAAGTGCTTTCCTGTATGGCCTCCTGGAACAAGAAGTTTATGTCAATCAACCTCCTGGTTTTGAAGACCCTCACCATCCGAACAAGGTATGCAAGCTAATCAAAGCTTTGTATGGTCTCAAACAAGCCCCTAGAACCTGGTATGAAACTCTTTCTAACTACCTTCTAGTGAACGGCTACAAGAGAGGAGCAATTGACAAAACTCTTTTTGTTAAAACTGTTGGTAATGACATGTTAATGGTACAAATTTATGTTGATGATATTATTTTTGGTTCATCTAACACTTTGTTGTGCAAGGAATTTGAAACTTTGATGCAGTCAAAATTTGAAATGAGCTCCATGGGAGAACTAACCTTCTTCCTAGGGCTTCAAGTGAAGCAAACTGCAGACGGAATCTTTCTGAATCAATCAAAGTACATCCAAGACATGCTGAAGAGATTCGACATGTTATCATGCTCAAGTGCCAAGACTCCAATCTCCACTTCCCACAAGTTAACTAATGACTTAAGTGGAAAGCCAGTGGACGTGCACATGTATAGAGCAATGATCGGCTCTCTAATGTATCTCACAGCTAGTAGACCTGACATCATGTTCAGTGTTTGCTTATGTGCTAGATATCAATCTTCTCCAAAAGAGTCACACATGCTCGCTGTTAAGAGAATTTTCAAGTACCTAAAGGGGCAACCCAAACTGGGTTTGTGGTATCCCAAGAACTCTGACTTCTCTTTCAAAGCATACACAGACAGTGATTATGGAGGATGTGATATAGATAAGAAATCAACATCAGGAGGATGTCAATTTCTAGGAGAAAGGCTTGTCTCTTGGCAATGCAAGAAGCAAACATGTGTTTCTACTTCAACTGCAGAGGCTGAGTACATTGCTGCCTCAAGTTGTTGCAGCCAAGTCCTTTGGATCCAAAATCAGATGCTTGATTATGGAATCACATTCATGGAGACTCCTATTCTTGCAGACAACAACAGTGCCATTTCCATCGTTAACAATCCAGTGAAGCACTCCAAGACCAAACACATCGACATAAGGTATCACTTTATTAGAGATTGTGCTGAAAAGAATTTAATCAAATTATTTAAAGTTCACACTGATCATCAATTGGCAGATTTGTTTACAAAAGCTTTCGATGAGGCAAGATTTTTCTACCTCATCACAGCCATTGGGATGATGAACTTTGAATAAAAAAAATTTTGTACAACTTTAATAAATGAAAGAGATGTACTCAAAGAGTCCGTCTCTTGATACAAAAAGAAAAAGAAAAAGAAAATCTCTTGTGTTAATATTCATTGTCAAAAACTGCTGTTAAGAATATGAAAAATTGACACAAATTTTCAAAATTTATGTGTTTTGGATTTTCCGGTTCAAGTTCAGGTTCAACCTGAAAGAATAACTTTTGAAATTCACCGGGTGAACTTCAACCGGAAAAATGCTTTAAATTTGACGTGAAAACTTATTTTTGAAAACAATTCTTCCAAGCGGAAAACTTGTCCGCTTGAAGTTCAACCGGAAGAAATTTAGTTTTTAAAATAAAGGAGAAAATGAGTTCCGCTTGAACTTCCGGGTCAACAAAGTCAATGAGTCATTTAATTACCCGGAATACACAATTTACTAAGCGGATATTCATTTATTTTATCCATTGAATTTTTAACTGTTCAATTCCGAGGTTTCAGTAAATTAATTTTCGGATAAGGGCATGCTTTAACCAGTTGTACTGTATAACCCCTAAAGCACCTGTCCCATCTGTCAATGAACCGTCGATTTACAACCTCTCTCCTCCACGTCATCTCCGAAAAGGTAAAAAGCCCTAAATTACCGTCATTTTCCCCATTTCTCGCAACACAACTCAGATTTTACTCCCAAAACCCTCCCAAACCATCTCCGATTAACTCCCACAAAACCGTCGACATTCTCAAATTCCGTCAACAATGGCTCCGAAAGGAAAGGCCAGTGGCAAGAAGCCAGTTGGTGACTCAAAATTTCCGGTAGAACACAACTTGATGGCATACCTGGAACCACCATCCAAGACTGAAATCTACAATGAAATGATCGAGTTCATCAAAAGCTCTCACCTCCATCATGCGCTTACTGTAGAAGCCGAAATTTTTGAAGAGGTGATGGAAGACTTTTGGGTTCACGCTAGGGTTACCGACGAGGCTAGCGGAAGTGGTAAGATTGTGTCCACTGTCCAAGGGAAGGCAGTTGAAATTGATGAAGCAAAGGTTCGAAGACTGTTGAAACTAAGGGATGAAGGTGGATACGGAGAAATAGATCAGAAGAGATATCTCCGTCTATTCAGAAACATTGGTTATGGTGGCTCCCTGCACAGCAAAACTATCAAGAAGGGGCAGTTACCATACAAGTGGAGATTTCTTGCACACACACTTCTGGTGTGTTTATCTCCAAAGAAGGGAGGTTTTGATGAGCTCTCCGGTGAGCAAGCCTCTGCCTTCTACGCTGTGGTCAAGGGTGAGAACTTCAACTTTTCCAAACAAATTTTTCAAGCCCTAAAATCCAATGTTCATTCTGAATATGTATACTTGTATCCCAGATTTTTGACATATATTCTCAAAGAAGAGTACCCCCATATAGTATGGCTTGGTACAATTTTGCACCAAAAACTTCTGAATGAGAAAACATTTTCAAATCTTGCTTTAAATAAATCTCCATTTCTTGGAAGGGATACTGACCACCCCTTACCAATTCCAAGGCAATTTCCTGATGAACCTGCTACTGTAGAGGTTCAACCGGAAATTGTAGGAGTGACTGAGCTCCCTGCTCAAGATGACAGAGCTGTAGACCTAACAGCTTCTGATCCCACATCTGTCCCAGCTTCCTCTTCACTAATAGTTTTTCAATCCAAAAAGAGGAAAGCTACCACAATCACTTCCACTGCCACCTCCTCATCAAACTCACCTCCTGTCACTTTCAAAAGACAGAGAACAGTGGTCACTAGGTCTCCTCCACCTAGCACCACCAACCAACCTGAAGCTTCAAACCCCGTTCAAGGCAAAAAGCCTAAACGGAAACTGGTAAATTTGGGATTATCTCTTAGGGATGAACCTTCTGTTGAGGGGGAGTCATTAGAAGCAGATGTAGCTTCCCCATCTGAACATTTTTCACCCTTGCAACCCCTGTCACCCAGGAGTGACAGTGCTTTCAATCCCGGCTTAAATGAAGGTGTTATTAACTCACCTACCATATTACATGAGAACATCCTGATAAGCCAGGACACTGTAGCACTGCAACCCCACTCCTCACCGGAGGTGAATCTCAGTGGTTCTGAAGAGATTCATGCAGAAAGGGCTGCTGCTGCCCAAGTATCCCAACTGGAGCTTGGTGTCAGCAGTAACATAAATAAGACCCAATCTGCGGCAATCTTCTCTGAATCAGCACCCGGAAGTCCTTCATTGGAACCAAGGGTTGTTGAAACAGCAGAAGAGAATCCCAGGTGCCAAGAAGCCATGGGTACCAATGCTGATCAATTTAGGATTGATAGCTTGGTTATTTCCAAGGATACTGGCAAAAAGCCAGTTGAGGATAGTCTTACACTACCTGAATTGACGAAATTGTACCTTTCTCTGCAAGCACAGGTTGAAGCTCTAAACTCAACTGTTGCCAAACTGGTTCAAGCTGATCCTACTCCAACTGAAGCAGGTCCTTCAAACCCTACCAGAGATGCTGAAGAAGTTCTTGTAACTGATGAAGCTGATACTGTCAAATTGGGGGAGAAGTTACTGTCAAAACCTGTTATTACTGAAATTGAAGAAGTAGAAAGGATACCGGCTGAAGTAAGAGCCACAGCTTGCCAAAAGATTGGCATTAACCCTTTTTCTGTTGAAGAGAGCTGGGTAAATATGAAGTGCAGTCAACTGATTGCTATTTCTCCTTTTGAGGACCCCAACCTCACCGAGCTTGTTCAGTCGTCCATGCTGATTGCTGGTGCTCTCCCTGAGCATATCAACATGATCACAACACTTCTGAAAGATGTTATTTTTCCGGCTGAAAGAGCCAGTGATCATGTTTTAGGCAACATTGCCTCCACCAGCAAGGCAGCAGCTGATATGGAAGAAAGTACTGCAACTGCAGTAGTCGGTACTTTGACTGAAGGAGAAGGAGAAAGTTTGATCGGTGAAGATGAAGGAACCGAGGTACTGGAGATTACTGACAAAGAACCTGAAGTCACCCAACCTCAGGTGGTGACTGATGGTCAATTATTAGTTCAAGCGGAACTTCAACCGGAAGTTCAACCGGTAGTTCCAGGAGAAGGAGATCTGAATGTTCAACCGGAACATCAAATACCAACCCAGGTGGATGTTCAAGGTCCTAGCTCCTCAATTTTTGGGACTGTTGAAACACCTGTGGTTCAACCGGAAGAGCAAAGAAATGAAGAAGCTGAGGATGTGGCTAGATCACTGATAGCATTAAGGAGTTCAGAAACAGTTCAAACTGAGGAACCTGTTCAAGCTGATATAGCTAAAACCATTCAACAGGTAACTCAAACTCCTGAAGCTGAGGCTATAGTGAAAATGGTTGAAGATGCCAGAAGGGTTGCTGAGGATGAGAGAATAGCCAGAGAGCTCCAAGAAGAATTCGATCTATACATGCAAAACAATGTGTTTGAAAACCTTCTTGAAGAAGCAAAGACCAGGTCTTTCAACTGGAGGTTAAAGGATTATGATTTGGATACAATGTCTGAAGCTAATAGGCAGAGGTTAATTGCTATTGCCTCTCAATTGCCTACCAAGCTGGTAAAGAATGATGAAAATTACCATCTGTTGAAAAAGATTCAGAGGGCTCTTGTGATTAGAAATTTGAAGAAAGAGGAAGAGCTAGCTCAGATGCAGGTTAAAGGACTTTGTAGCTTGATCGACAAAATTTTTTATGAGCTAAAAGGAGAAACTGCTGCTGTCAATCCTAACCTGGTGATGCCTTCACCATCAGAGCTGGTCTCAGGTACTATAACTGCTAATGTTAAACCTGAAATTGATGATATTGCAGATATACCACCTCCACCTTCTTTTATTTACAATCCAAACCCAATGCCTACAACAACTTCATCCATTCTACAGTCACTTCCAATCATACCTTACAAACCTCCACACATCCCCAAGAAGCTTGCTGCTAAACTTGCCAATCCTAAGTTTAGATCAGACAACTTCACACCCATCACTCCCTTTAAAAAGAAGCCTCCACCAACTATGGACTTCTCCGACATCTTTCCACCTACTCCACCATCAAGCCCAACTCCTGAAACCAATGAACCACCTCCAAAAACCACCCTGCCTCCACTCACCATAAGAGAACCTCCTTCCACCACCACCAAACCTACTGAAACTCAACCAGGTCCCTCTTCATCTTCTGCCAAAGGCAAAAGGCCTATTGTGCAAGAATCTGCTGGTGATTCTGATGAAGAGAGGGAAATTAAGAAGAGAAAGTTGATGCATGCCAGAAATAAAAGAGATCAGAGCAAGAAAAGGAAAGGGCCACCCAGAAAGAACAAAATCGTTGGGTGG
>JBCNJP010000001.1:254315-286224 GCA_039602395.1 Deinandra increscens subsp. villosa
GTTAATTCATACTATCTCCCTGATGAGTCCGGAATATCCCTTTCTGCTCAAACGATGATTGTATTTATTCATTGCACGAGTATTCTTAGCCTTTTTACTTTTCTCCTGCATTAGAAAGATAAAAACTATGTTAGAAGTTCTTTGTGCTACAAAAAGAAACAGTAAAGTATTTGACCTAAGTTGACGAACCTCCCACTTTTTTGAAGTTCTTTGTGCTACAAAAAGTTTCCAGTCATCCTCTTTCACGAATGGATACATAGCAGGAGGAGTGAGTAAATCTGCCTCAGGATCATCTTTTTTGGCCAAAATGAAGTTTTTGTAAAGAGTGTGTTTGAAGTTTTTCCACTTTGACCCAATTGATTGAAGACTGTGCTTCCGACTCTTTGGGTTAAGTACAAAACGTGTCTGAAATATATAGCAAAACAATTCAATACAAAATTGTATATCAAGCTAATTAAACCCAAAAGTTTAGACTTACCAAAACAAATTTCGAACAAGCTTCCTTTATTTCCTTACCAACATCCAACCAAGAGTCATAATTTATGGGAACCATAGATCTTGCAACCTCTCCCTCGAAAGTAGATAGTTTCTTTGCACCTTCTCCATCTGGGACACCTCTTTTATTATAAGTAATTACTATTTTCTGTTTGATAGTTTTTGATTTTACTGTCGGTCCTCTTTGTGATTTGGTCACTGATTCTTCATTATTTGAATTATCTTTGTGATCTTCATGTCTTGAATGATCAGAATCTGAATCGGCCATGGCCCAAAAAAACAACCTGTTCAAATAGAATATATATATAGTTAGTCACAACATGCATGAGAGTAAAAAATAGTTTAAGCTAAGAACTAAGATTAGAAACATACCAAAAAATAAAAGTAACTTTTTATTTTCCACAAAATAGACTAAACTAAAATGCCCTCGTCATCCGAGCGCGTACAATTAAAATCATCGTCAAGATCTACTAATGTTGGGTCTTCTACATCAACAGGAGTATCAAATTCAAACATATCATCAATTTCATCATCATCTCCATACTTATACATCTTATGTGGTGTGAACCCAACAACAGACAAATTCCTATCCTGTTGATCTTGAACATAAAAAACTTGTCTGGCTTGACTAGCTAATATGAAGCATTCAGACTGATTACTAAGCCTACTAAAGTTGACCACTGTGAATCCAAAATCATCTTTTTTAACACCACGACTATCAACCCAATCACACATGAAAACAGGAACTGTAAACATGCGATAATCAATTTCCCATATCTCCTTTATACGACCGTAATAAGTAACAGCGCCATACACGGGATTTGAGTCTTTTGCACTAGCAATCTGCATAGTATGCGCGACTATGGATACTCCACTACATTGAGTGGTTCTATATTCATCTCGAGAGGTCGTATGGAACTTATACCCATTGATGGAAAAACCGCTATATTTATTGACAACAAAATTAGGCCCTTTAGCCAACCAACAAACACTATCGCAAATATCTTCCCCATTAGCCAAACGCTTTTCAACCTATTGAAAATAATTTAAGGTAATTAAAATAAAACTATTAAAAAATATTTCGGATTGTAACAAAATTATTAATAGAAAGAAATAGTAACAATAAAACCTCGTTCTTAAACCAGCTAATGAATGTTCGACTATGTTGGTTATGCAACCATGTGCTGGTTCGACGGGGGTTAAGATCCTTCAGTTCCAACTATGTTGGTTATGCAATCATTTTCACACGCATGAATCTTCTCATATTCTAGACCTATTCCTTTTAGCAACTTCTTTGCCTCATACATCGAGCTAGGGATTGTATTCTTTGCAGGTCAAACAGTTTTTAAGGCACCTAACAAAGCATTAAAACTAGTATCTGACCAGCCAAACTGACCCTTCAACTTTTGAAATATCATTAATCGACTAAGTGCGTTATGCTTTGACCCTTCGTAAAGTGGCTTATCACATTCTTCAAGAAGTGATTTCAATGAATCGGGTTCTTTCGCCACATAAGCAAAGGCATCATGTAACATTTCCTTTGTATAATCAAACTCGGGAAGTCTAGATTCATCAGGGCATCTAACTTCAACCTTAGGAGAACCTTCTCCATGGAAAGACCAAACTGTATAATTTTCATCGAAACCATTGGCAAACAAATGAAAGCGCACACTAGTAATTGAGCCGGGCCTTAGATTGATACAGTTTACACAAGGACAGGGTATAACATCTGATTTTGGATTATTACTTTGCGCAAACTCTAAAAAGGCATTAACACCATCATCATATTCTTTTGAGAATCTACGAGACGAAATCCATGATTTATCCATGACCTTAGGTAAAGTAAAACAAACAAAAGAATTACTACTTTATAATTAAACTTTCATTTTAGCAAATAATTATAAATACGGGCATTATTGATGGAAAGCACATGTATCAACTACTAAAACATATATGTATAAACTATCAAAGCATGCTAAGTTATACAAATACATGTAGACTTAAAATCCTAAACAACATTTTTGAAATAGCAAATAACCATATTGCTAATGTGTTCTTCTTAAGGTTGATGAAAGGTATTTGGTTAACTGTTTAATATCATCATCACCTTTGTTTTTTACAGGTTGTGATATCTGGTAATCCTGGATTATGTTTGTAATTTGATTTTACAATCATGAGTACAATACAGGTCAGTGGGGCTTCAAAGTATAAAGTTTAATGATCTATGGTTGTATTAGGTGATCCTAAAATACATGCAGTGCTTAATGTTCAATTGACTTATTTAATCTTTTAATATTCACCAACAATGTGATTTACATAAAAGACATCAGAATTAATGGTTTAGTATTTTTTAAGTTTTCTATTTGAGATTATAATACCTGGTAGTGCACATCTGTGATAGAACTAGATATCAATTAAACAAAGTGGGTTATTCATAGATCATTTTGGCTTGCTTTGTTTAAGTAGCAAGCCCAAATCAGCAGCCCAGCTGAGTTTCTATTACATTACCCCACTGAAATCTTTGACAACGCGACTGCTGATCATTAGAAGTTTATGCTCTGTTTAAAGTGGATTTTCCATCTGTTCTTTTTGTTTTCTTTATTTCTGTAAGGTTTTTTATTCATGCACATTCATGTTTCTCATGCTTATTTGGATTATATATCTGTAAATCTGACAAATCTTTTATCATTAATCCTATGCCATTGCATTAGTATCCTATTCAAGTATGCAAGAGAACCCAACAAACTCTTAAGAGTCTCTACATCACAAAACACTTAAAAATTTAATCAGTTGCATAGAATAAGTAATCAAAAAAAGGACATGATTAAATCATAAATTGACTAGTTGAGCATCTCAGTCCAAGCATATGATTGTATCCTTACACTTAAAAATTTAATCAGTTGCATGAATATTGAATAGGCTTTTGAATGATTAAATTTACGGATGTTTATGGAGGTATTCATGTTAGTATTAGGAAGTATGGTCTCACTGGTTAAATTTATATTCTCATTCAAATCAGTTGCTAATTTTTGATGCATTTTTTACTTTGAATATATTTGTAAATTTTTAAGTGACTGCATAAAGATAAGCAACAGCACAGAACAGCAGCAGCAAATTATTTAAAGATAAGCAACAGCAGCAGAAAATTAACAGAACAACAGCAGCAGAAAATTATTGGCTGCTACTACAAAAACTGGCATTCTTGACGTGCATTGCGTGTCAAGAAGGTGCCTTCTTGACACAAATCCATGTTTTACCTTGTCTGCTACTTTGATTCCGTCGACTAGTCCCTTGAATCCGTCGTGTGCACCCGATGCATGGTTCACTGAATCATTGGCTGGTTGTGTTTGATTATCTAGACAAAATCACAAATAAGAATAGAAAAAGAAACTTGAGCAAGCTGATATACAAATGAAAATAGTGCAATTGGACTGACTAGATACAACATTTTTGAATAGTTTCGACTACCACTAAGCTCTCTACTACAGGTATAAAGAGTCGGTTACTACTGTACCAACTGTACCAACCTGCAGTACATATTAGAATTCTATAGATAGACTTAAGACTTTATAGAAGGGTCACTTTAACTCTTTAATACTACGCAAGATATAGTGTCTAGACATTTTCAGTGTAACCATTATGTCTAGACAATTTCAGTTTATGTAAGGGTCATATTAGGATTTATAAACAAATCTTATGCAAATGCCTAAACTAATGACATTTCAAATGAAAAGAAACATGTTCCTACTAAAACAAACCCGGCGCGAAGCGCGGGTAATAAGCCTTGTATATACTAAATATGATTTACATTGAAAAATGTTTCTCAAGTTATTAATAGCACATTAGCCCCTATATATTATGCAGGATCACACTGGTCAGGAAAGCACAGATGAGATGGCTGTTTAAATATCTTATTCATCAGTCACTAACTGTTTCCTAACCATCTTAACAGTTACACATTCATCCTCAAATCATATGAACACCATTTATTTATTTGTGTACAACTCCAGAAGTGTTCCCATGGTCCTAGTCAGTTTCAGGAGTTAAAAGCTCCCTGTAAATATCTAAACTGGATCATAGATTATTTTCAAAACATTTATGGTGCTAACTTAATTAATTTGTCTTCATCTATCTACTCTTGCATTTGACTATATCAATGGTCAGAACGATTTATCAATTAAACACGAGTACGCAGCGGATTAATCCTATGAATTATACTAACTAAACGGATAGAATCATGTACCTTGTTAGCTCGGCAAGACTTGATCTTCTTGGAGGATTTGATGTAAATCCCTCTACGATCGCACACACGACACACCAATGCTATGTGCTAGCAAGACTCACGAGCTTCTTCTTCTTCTTGGTCACACCACAAAATTCGAACTCAATAAGGTTTAGGGAACCTTGGCCGAATTTAGAAGAGGGAGAGGAGGAGGAGAGAATTAGGGTTTAGGTTCTCTAATCTCTTGGATTAAAGGAAATCCATAAAACCCTTAACATAGGGGTTCTATTTATAGGGATTAGATGACTTGGTGAACAAGACTAGGGTTTCCTAAACCCCCCATGGGCTTCACGAATTTGTTTAAATTCGTACAAGCCATATGGGCTCCAACCAACTTGTCATTTAAATCATCTAGCCCAATTCCCTTTAATTAACAACTAATGGTCCGTTAACAATTAACTATTAGTTTTAATTAATTTCTCCTCAATAATTCGTGATAAATATTAATTAACTATTAATTAATATTAATACATTTGGTGTCGAGACGTGTGACCCCGTAGGCTTAAATAATTTCCAGACATACGCTTACTATTACATGATCATATCCCTACAGCTCCCACTTGAGCTTGCAATAGTAAAGGTAATAACATTGGTTAGCGTCTAGCAACACGCCAATGCTCCCAGAAATATTTAAGTACAGTTTCTCAAAGTGTATTTAAATGGTACAGTCATTTATTATCCCTTTATTACCGATACCGTGTTAAATATGGATATGGATCAAAGTCATTCCATACTTTAACGATTCTGTTTCTCATTCTCACAACTAACTTAAGATTACCAAATTGCAAATCGAGACATCTCTAGATTTCATTTGGGCACGGCCATGCAAACATCTTAATTAGTCCAATGAGGGGCCCAGTGGTATCTGCTTCAGCACAAAACCGAAGGAACAAATCCTCTTGACTACACACCTGTCAAGTTACATACTTCACTACACTTACTGAAAATAGCTCTTTTGTACTACCTTATTCAGGATAGTTAGACCTATATCAAGTAGGTGCAATCCATACATGCATGACCTGCTTGTATCTCAAGTCTAAGGATAAATAAAACAACCATTTACGAATTTCACTTAATGACGCTGATCCATAAAGTGACAATTCGTTAGTGGGTCAGTCCAGTATGCATCCAATGAATACCATGTGAGTTTGGTGGGACCATCCTAACCAATCACTCAGATTTTGTCTTAGTTTAACTATGCTCCCACATAGTTAATTGACAATGGACAATTTAGAATACTTAGTAAGTATTCATGGATTAAACATGCAAATATAGGACACAACTTAACCATTAAATGAAATCAAACATATCAAGTACTTTATTTCATTATACAAATAGAAATTTTTAACATCCCTTATCCAAATACCGAACATCAGACATACATGATTTAACCAACTAATTTAAGTCCCATGCCCTCAGCATGCCTTTCAAGCTTCGGCCTCGACAAAGCTTTCGTGAAAGGATCAGCTAAGTTAACATCTGTGTGAACTTTGAGTAATCTGATTTCACCCAGTTCGACCTGTTCACGAACATAGTGATATATCCTGGCATAGTGTCTGGCGCCCTTCTGAACTCCAGGTTCTTTGGCAATGACTAATGCACCCGAGTTATCGCAGTACATGTCGATAGGTAAGTTACTTGTAGGGATCACATCAAGCCCACAAATATACTTCCTTATCCAGACAGCCTCCATTGCAGCTTCCGAAGCAGCAATGTACTCAGACTCTGTTGCAGACATAGCAACTGTGGTTTGTTTCTTGCTTTTCCAATCCACAGCGCCTCCATTCAGAACGAAGACGTACCCAGACTGAGACTTCGTGTCATCTCTATCAGTCTGAAATCCAGCATCACAGTATCCGGTCACTTTGAGCTCTTGATCTGGATTTCCCCCATACACCAAAAACAAATCTCTAGTAGCTCGTAGGTACTTGAGAATGGTCTTAACAGCAGTCCAGTGACTTTCACCTGGATTCTGTTGATATCGGCTAACGATATTCTGCGCAAATGCTATATCAGGTCTAGTACATCTCACCGCATACATTATAGAGCCTACAGCCGAAGCATAAGGAACTCTTTGCATACGCTTCACCTCATCAGGTGTAGAAGCACCTTGTTTGACCGATAGACCAAGTCCTTCCTGCATAGGTACTGTACCACGCTTGGAATTCTCCATCTTGAATCGCTTCAAGATCTTATCAATATAAGCACTTTGACTTAGTCCAATCAACCGCTTAGTTCTATCTCTATAGATCTTGATTCCCAGAATAAATGCCGCTTCTCCCAAGTCTTTCATGGCAAAACACTTTCCAAGATGGGATTTTACATCTTGCAACATTGGAATGTGTTTTCCTATAATCAATATGTCATCTACATATAAGACAAGGAAAGTAACATTACTCCCACTAGCTTTGCGATATACACATGGCTCATCGGGATTCTGAACGAAACCAAACTTTTTGATTTCTTCATCAAACCGTTTATTCCAACTCCTCGATGCTTGCTTTAGTCCATAAATGGACCTTTGAAGCTTGCATACTTGGTTGGGATGTTTTGGATCAATGAACCCTTCAGGTTGATCCATATAGACTTCTTCATCTAAGTAACCATTTAAGAAGGCAGTCTTAACATCCATTTGCCATATCTCAAAGTCATAGTACGCTGCTATGGCTAAGAGAATCCTAATAGCTCCAATGTCTGCTACTGGTGAAAAGGTCTCATCATAGTCAACGCCAAAACGTTGAGTATAACCTTTCGCCACGAGACGAGCTTTATAGGTGTGTACATTTCCATCCATGTCGGTCTTCTTCTTGAAGAGCCATTTACTCCCAACGGTTCTTGCGTTAGGAGGAAGATCAACCAGGGTCAAAACGTGGTTATCTTGCATGGATTGCATTTCCACGTTCGCTGCTTCAAGCCATTTGTCAGATTCCGGATCTGATAATGCAGCTTTGAAGTTCGGAGGCTCATTGAGATCTCCTGATACGTTATCCTCGGATTCGACTAGACCAATCCATCTATCCGGTTCACGTACGACCCTTTCGGATCTACGAAGTGGAATCGCAACATCATCGACTTGAGGTTCATCACTTTGAACATTTTCCCCCCCAAGTTGATGATTGCTAGTTGTTTCAGAAGGTGACACATCTTCTAGTAGTTCTACAATTCTCCCACTGTTCTCTTGAGCTATAAAATTCTTTTCAAAGAATTCAGCATATCGAGCAACACGAACAGTGTTTTCGGAAGGATTATAGAAGTAGTAACCCATTGTTTCCTTTGGGTATCCCACGAAGATGCACTTAGTAGTTCTGGGTTGTAGTTTGTCAGGCGTATCGCGCTTCACAAGTGCCTCACATCCCCAGACTCTTAAGTAAGACAACACAGGGACTTCTCCATGCCATAATTGATATGGTGTCTTTTCAACCTTCTTGGTTGGAACCATATTTAGAATGCGTACAGCGGTTTCTAGAGCAAAATCCCAAAATGACATTGGGAGAGTTGTAAGGTTCATCATCGACCTTACCATTTCTAGTAAGGTTCGATTCCTCCTCTCAGACACTCCATTATGCTGAGGTGTGTAAGGAGGAGTAAGCTGTTGGACAATTCCACACGCTTTAAGATAATCCTTGAACTCTTGGCTTAAGTATTCTCCACCACGATCCGATCGAAGGATCTTGATGGTCTTTCCGAGTTGATTTTCTACTTCGGTTTTGAACTCTTTGAATGTTTCAAATACCTCATGTTTATGTTTAAGCAAGTAAACATAACCATAACGGCTGAAATCATCCGTGAAAGTTACGAAGTAGCTAGCACCTTTTCTTGACACATGTCTAAATGGGCCACAAACATCAGTATGGATGAGTCCAAGTAGTTCTTTAGCCCTTTGCGGCTTGTTCGGAAAGGGTTTTCTTGTCATCTTTCCTGAGATACAGGAAACGCATTTTTCAAATGATTCATCATTTGATTGTAAGATCCATTCACGTTGAAGTCTCACAATGCGATTTTTGCCAACATGGGCAAGACGACAGTGCCAAAGATAGGTAGAGTCCAAACTAGTTTTGGCTCGTTTGCTAACAGTGAACATTGAATTATTTGAGTCACAACCACGCATATCAATTTCATAAATACCATCACAAGGAATAGCATCAAAATAATGAACATTATTTTTAGAAACTGAAATACCGATATTATTAAATTCATTAATAAATCCTTGGTTTTTCAACAAAGAAACTGAAATAACACCTCTAGTGATAGAAGGTGCATAATGACAATTGTCTAACACAATAATTAACCCAGAAGGCAGAATTAAATGAAATTCTCCTATAGCTTCCACTGCTGCTGGAAAACCATTTCCCACGTACAGCTGCAAAGCTCCAGGCTTCAGTTTCCTCCTCTTTCTAAGACCCTGTAACGAATTACAGATGTGAGTTCCACAGCCGGTGTCATACACCCATGAATCACACTTAGAAAAGGAAAATAATTCAATTGTGAAGATACCTGATGTACTAGCTCCGCTAGTATTCTTTCTCTTCTTCATCAACTCAGCTAGATAGGTAGGACAGTTCCTCTTCCAGTGTCCAACTTCACCACAATGGTGACAGATCTGGTCCTTAGCCGGATGCTCTTTAAGGGCTGGAGGGGTTTGCTTGGCTTTAGGGATATGGGCAACAGCCTTGCCTTTACCCTTGCCATCAATCTTGCCCTTCCCCTTTTGCGGTCGTTTAGCCTTTTGGATCTTACCCCCTTTGATCATGAGAACTTGGGGTGTTTCAGTGGCCTTTTTAGGAATCGTTTTTTCATACTCGACAAGCATAGCATGAAGCTCAGGTATAGTCTTAGTCATACTATGCATGTTGTAGTTACGCACAAAAAACCCTCAAAATCCTTCGTAAGAGATTTGAGGATCATGCCAACAGCAACAGCCCGATTATACCCATAATTGAGCGATTCCAGTTTGTCAAAGTAGCTCTTCATCTTGAGCACATGACTACTGACCGATTTACCAGTTTCAAGCTTCAAGTCATGGAGTTCCACAACTAGGTCGAACAATTCGACACCAGCTTGTTTTTCATACATCTTCTTTAGCTCTTTGATCATATCACAAGGTGTATGAAACTCGTATTGCTTCTGAAGATCAGGAGTCATACTCGAGATCATCATGCAAGCAACCTCGTCGTATCTGCTATACTCTGCATTGTAGAACGCTTTCTCTTCAGCAGAAGCATCAGCAGCTGGCTCGGTCGGCCAATGATGTTCAAGGACATCAGTTCTCCGTTCAACTCGAAGGACAATCCTCAGTTGACGGTACCAGTCATTGAAGTTAGATCCATTGAGCTTTTCTCTTTCAAACATTTGACGAAAAGCATGACCAACATTGTTTTGAGTGGGGTTTGTCGCCATCTACAAAACAGATTAAGTTCAAAAATCAGTATTTTCGATAATTAATTCCTTAATAAATTTAATTACCCAATGTTTAAACACTTTAAACAATTAAGCTTATTAAGGCTAGGATCCTATTGACCTGCCATCATTTCATCAGTTGATCTGCTAGAAATGATGCATTCAACAGGTAAGTGACGATCAATAATTGTATTCCAAATACAATTCCTAGATTTTATGGGACCTACAACTTGCACCAAGTGATTTGTAGTCATGTTTCATCCCATCTTTTGCCACGGGCCAAGGGTCTCACCGCCTGGCTCGCTTTAAGTCGTCCAACCAAGAACGCACAAATTGTCCACCATTGTGTACCAATGAGTGGGAATTTGCCATGCGAATATCATTTTACCATTGTGTACCAATGAGTAAGATGACATCCTCAAGTGTCCTTTCAAGGTGGGTGGCAAAGACTTAAGTTTGGTTTGGGTCAAAACAATTTTGATGTGTGATCAAAAAGGTTATGTGTGAAGATTCATGCATATCTTCACCACATAATGTGTTTATAAAATTCTTAGTTTGTCTTTCAAAACAAAAGAGCTCGGTAGCTCCATTCGCAACACACAAAGAAGCGTAGGGGTGAGGTTTGCAACTTTTGCAATTAAAAACCTACCCACTTTAGGGAAGCATGGCGACCCGACTTATACCTCTCTTAGAGTGTGTTCGAATGGGTGAGCCGGTGTTTCTTTTGAATTTTAAGACACAAATTTTATTTTATAAACAAAATCATATTTCAATTGTTATTAAACAAATTTCGATTTTCATAAAACAAATTTGCAATAAAACCTTTTATTATGTCACAATTATCACAAATAATCACATAATCTTAGGGTTTCTAATTATCTAACATAATTTTAATTTATTACATCTCTTGATATAAGTAATAACCATGAACGATTTGCATGAAACTTCATGGTTTTTACTTCCTTTTAACATTTAAATAAGGTACAACAAATAAAAACTTGGGTTCATAATTTTTAGATCACAGGAAACGAATTTTTAGATCTAAACATAAGGGTTTACGATTTTTCAAGAGGTTCTCGATCCATATATATGTGATTTCGATCGGAATGAGTGTTTCCGATCGTAAACTAAGGTCTACGATTTGCATCATATGTCATAAACACAGTTTACGATCGGAAACATAGGTGTTCCGATCGTAAACAGCCGCCTACCACAAGTTTACGATTTTGCATCAATATGGGTCGTAAACCTAGGTTCACGATCGTAAACCCAGGGTTCCCGATCGTGAACATCCGCCGACTTCAAGTTTACGATTTTGCATCATGTGGGTCATAAACACAGGTTCACGATCGTGAACACAGGGTTCCCGATCGTGAACAGCCGGTGAAACATTAACCATTAACGATCGATTTTTGTGGTTTGCGATTTTTTACCAATTTTGCGAAATCCGATTTCTCCAATTGTAAAATCGATTTAAGTGGATCGAAAAGCTAGAATCTAGATTACCCCCTTTCAAGTTTTTATTCCGGTAATTAGTTAAAACATAGGTGGCTCTGATACCAATGTTGGGAATATAACGATTTATCAATTAAACACGAGTACGCAGCGGATTAATCCTATGAATTATACTAACTAACCGGATAGAATCATGTACCTTGTTAGCTCGGCAAGACTTGATCTTCTTGGAGGATTTGATGTAAATCCCTCTACGATCGCACACACGACACACCAATGTTATGTGCTAGCAAGACTCACGAGCTTCTTCTTCTTCTTGGTCACACCACAAAATTCGAACTCAATAAGGTTTAGGGAACCTTGGCCGAATTTAGAAGAGGGAGAGGAGGAGGAGAGAATTAGGGTTTAGGTTCTCTAATCTCTTGGATTAAAGGAAATCCATAAAACCCTTAACATAGGGGTTCTATTTATAGGGATTAGATGACTTGGTGAACAAGACTAGGGTTTCCTAAACCCCCCATGGGCTTCACGAATTTGTTTAAATTCGTACAAGCCATATGGGCTCCAACCAACTTGTCATTTAAATCATCTAGCCCAATTCCCTTTAATTAACAACTAATGGTCCGTTAACAATTAACTATTAGTTTTAATTAATTTATCCTCAATAATTCGTGATAAATATTAATTAACTATTAATTAATATTAATACATTTGGTGTCGAGACGTGTGACCCCGTAGGCTTAAATAATTTCCAGACATACGCTTACTATTACATGATCATATCCCTACAGATCACACTGGTCAGGAAAGCAAAGATGAGATGGCTGTTTAAATATCTTATTCATCAGTCACTAACTGTTTCCTAACCATCTTAACAGTTACACATTCATCCTCAAATCATATGAACACCATTTATTTATTTGTGTACAACTCCAGAAGTGTTCCCATGGTCCTAGTCAGTTTCAGGAGTTAAAAGCTCCCTGTAAATATCTAAACTGGATCATAGATTATTTTCAAAACATTTATGGTGCTAACTTAATTAATTTGTCTTCATCTATCTACTCTTGCATTTGACTATATCAATGGTCAGAACTAAACTAATTATATTCATATTTTCATGACTGCAACAGCAAGTATATAATTGATATCTAATTGAGATTCATATAGAAACAGATTCATATTGAATGGTAACAAATAGAAATACTCACCGCTGAGTTGACCCAATTGAATTTACCTTTAAGCAATAATGTACTCAAAGTAGAAACACCTGCCATAAAAGTGAATAAAATGAAGTCAGTGAGATTAATATGATTGTTGTATTAAAGAATTTTAGTTAGTAGACCTAAGATGTGTTGATAATTTTAATACCACTTGAAAGTTTTAGTTAATGAATAAATTTGTAACAAACAAATAATAGGGAAGATAACCTCTATGATAAACAGTTTCCTAGCTAATGTAATCTTTTATGTTTTGCACAGAAATATATGACCACTAAACATTGACCCTCGTTTAATTGTGAATGAATACATAGGAACCCATCAAAACTATGATGAACTGATGAAAGAACCTATGACCACTAAACATCAAGACGTTTTCTTCATCAAGTGACAATATGCATATACTGATTGACAATATCAGGTCTAAACAGTATAACAAAATCAAGGCCAGGAGAAACATAACAAAATCGAGAAAAACAACCAAGTTCCGATGAAACCGGCCGAAAAACCCCAATGACGTTGATAACTAATAGAAAAAACAGACTTAATTAAACTCTCTTCTCTATATTCATGCAATTTCACAGTTACACAAGTCTATTCATCTATGCTCTGCCCTTAATTAATTTTTTTTTAATTCACACAAAAACTCCAATGTTAATGGTGTACTACAAGCTATGCAGGAGAGTATAGACCTAGAAACTAAGTATTTCACTTAATCAGATGTTCAAGCAAACATATAATCACAGTTCTGAAAACATTGACAGAGAAATCGTAAATTAGGGCAAGAATTTAAGTTACATTCAGTGCTCTGTTCTTACTTCAGTTGATGTGCAATAACTATAACAACAAACATCAATTGTAAACAAAGTATGAAGCAAGCAGAAAACAGATGAAACTTAGAATCACTGAATTAGGGCAAAAATTTACAATTCGAGTGAAAAAAAAATCAAAGAAACAGTGTACGAACGAGGGTCGCCCAGGAGATTACCTTCGTTGAGAGAATTAGGGCTCAAAATCGTTGCGTCGGTGGAGAGGCGACCGGCGTCGAGGTTGGAGACGGGTTGGAGACGCGTCGGTGGGTGTTTGAGAGAGAGCGGGTGTTTTGGGGAGGTCCTCCGTGAAAAATTAGGGCTAAATACTGGGCGGCCTTTTTGGGCGGGAAAAATTAAAAAGCGACGGATTTTCTTGACGCGCAAAATAAAGTGTCCTCCGTGTTTTTTTTTATAATTATGACAGATATTTATGACACGCAAAAATGCGCGTCATCTATCCTAAGGATTTTTTAATTCTTGACAGGTTTTTTATGACACGCTTTTTTGCGCGTCAAGAATGGACCGTGTGTCATTGTTCGCGTGTCAAGGAAGGCCCTGTTTCTAGTAGTGTCTATTACCTATTATCACTCTGTTGTGGTTTGTTTGTAACTGAAGTCTGGGATCCTGGTCTGGATCATACCCCCACGCGGTTATACTCCGTTAGGTGGAAATTGGGGGTGTGACAGATTGGTATCAGAGCCCTCGGTTACAGCGAATCAGAACATTTTTAAGGAAAATTAAAAATTTCTGAACTGTAACTATTTTGAAAACTTCAGTTACAACACTTCTTAAAAGTACTGCCCCGCGTGCCAAAGGTGATCCTCGACTATAATTCACGTCATGTGTTAGCATAGAAACATAACTTCTGATAGGAAATTTTCATTCCCGAGACTTAGACATTTTTGGAAAATTTTAGAGTGTGAAAATTTTTCTAAGTATGGCCTTAGCGAACTTGTTGCATCCTTTTTAGCGTACTTGGTAACTCTTCTTAGCGAACTTCTGCTAGCAAACTTGACTATCATGCTTAGCGTACTTGTTATATGTTTAGCGTACTTGTCACATGCTTAGCATACTTGACACATGCTTAGCGAACATGTTTTATGCTTAGCGAACTTAATTGTGTTCTTAGCGAACTTCATGCTGTTCTTAGCGAACTTGTATGACTGATATAATGTTGTTCTTGGTCGGTGATGCCAACATAACTTGTACTACATGTTTACATGTTCTTAACACTATTGCTACCGCGTTACAACTTAGAATGCACTGTTCATGTAAATGAATATTTTATGTGAATTGTACTTGTGTGCAACATCTAACTGAACTTAGCAACTTTCTAGTATTGGGAATACTAACCTTTGGAAGTTTTGCATTGATTTGTTAGAAACTTAGCCACTGGCACTTTGGAGGATTCCGCGCTAACTTGGTGGAATTCTCAGATTCAGATGTTGGGACTGAATGAAGCTAACGCCATGACATGGCAGGAATTCAAAGAAGCTCTCATGGAGGAATATTGTCCTCGTGACCAAGTTCGAAGATTAGAGGTCGAGTTTGCAAACTCCAAGATGGAGGGTTCCGAGATAGAGGAATATACCACCCGCTACCAAGCGTATTCCCGACTCTGCCCAACAATGGTGGATGCAGAATATAAGCGGATTGAGCTGTATGTGGAAGGGCTGGCCCCACAGATCAAAGGAATGGTGACAACATCTACTCCCGTTTATGTGCGACAGGCAATCCGACTGGCGCACAAGTTAACTGATCAGGCCGTGGCCCAAGGGCTATTGCCACCAAGGAAAGTCCCAAAGGTGGCTCTAGACGGGAAAAGGCAGCGAGAGGAAGAGTCGAGCAACCCTGCAACTCCTGGAAACAACACTGGGAGGTCTTCAAACTCCCAGAATCAGAACGGGAAGATTGACAACTCCAAGGGGAGCCATGGGAATACCGGTGGTGGCAACAACCAAAACCGCCAAGGTAGCAGCGGGCAAGGCGCTAGCGGGTATAAAGGAAAGTTACCCTACTGCAGCAAGTGTAGCAAGCACCACCATGGTGAATGTAGCCGGCCAGTCTGTGAGAGATGTGGAAAATCGGGGCATCTTGCCAAGAATTGTCGGGGTGAACTACTCAACCGGGCCAAGCAGAACACTGAAGGCCCCCGTGGATGTTATGAATGTGGGAAACCCGGGCACATGAAGAAGGACTGCCCTCAACTGAAGAAAGGTGCCAACAATAACAACAACAACAACAATGGTGGTGGTAATGGCAACGGGGGAAATGGTGGTCGCGGACGTGCGTTTGTCATGGGTTCCGGTGAAGCGAAGGATGACGCTAACGTGATTACCGGTAAGTTCCTCCTCAACAACTACTTTGCGAATGTGTTATTTGATTCTGGTGCCGAGAAAAGTTTCATTTCAACTAAGTTTTGCAAATTGATAAAGGCCAAGACGGAACCCCTAGGAGCTAAGTACACCGTTGAACTAGCTAACGGTAAACTTATTGATGCAACGCATATAGTCAAGGATTGTACCTTAGAACTCTCAGGCCGTAAGTTCGATATAGATTTGATGCCTTTTACAATCGGTAGCTTCGACATAATAATTGGTATGGATTGGTTGTCCCAGCACCACGCAGAACTCGTCTGCCAAGAGAAAGTCATACGTATACCCTCCGCAAACGGAGAAGTACTCTCGATTCAGGGTGAGAAGGGAGGTACTGTCTCTGGAATCATATCCTACCTCAAGGCACAGAAGTATCTTCGGAAAGGGCATATGGCCGTTCTGGCAACGGTTACGGATCAAAACCTTGTAGAGAAGAAAATTGAAGATTTTCCGATAGTTCGCGATTTCCCCGATGTATTCCCGGAAGAATTACCCGGTCTACCTCCTCATCGACAAGTCGAATTCGGAATCGATCTCGTTCCCGGTGCAGCTCCGATTGCCCGAGCTCCGTATCGTTTGGCGGTGAACGAATTACACGAGTTATCCACACAACTGCAGGAACTGTTAGATAAAGGTTTTATCAGGCCTAGCTCATCGCCATGGGGCGCGCCAGTTTTATTCGTCAAGAAGAAAGACGGGACGTTCAGGATGTGCATAGATTACCGCGAGCTCAACAAAGTCACTATCAAGAACCGATATCCTCTTCCTCGGATCGACGACCTCTTTGACCAACTGCAAGGATCCAGTTACTTCTCAAAAATCGACTTAAGGTCCGGGTATCATCAACTTAGGGTCCGCGAGGAGGACATTTCAAAGACAGCTTTCCGAACACGCTACGGTCATTACGAGTTCCTAGTCATGCCCTTCGGCTTAACGAACGCACCGGCGGTGTTCATGGACCTCATGAACCGCGTGTGCAAACCTTACCTAGATCAGTTCGTAATTGTTTTCATCGACGACATACTCGTTTACTCAAGGACGAAAGAAGAACACGAGGAACACCTGCGGTTAGTACTAGAGTTGTTAAGGAAGGAGCAACTCTATGCCAAATTCTCCAAATGTGACTTCTGGATCCGAGAAGTTCAATTTCTGGGCCACATCGTCAACGAGCAAGGTATTCACGTTGACCCAGCCAAAGTAGAGGCGATCAAGAATTGGTCTACACCACGAAATACTTGGATACGCAGACACTCTTCCATGTCGGGTTTAATCCCGTCGTCATCGTATTGTGGATAGAAGTGACGTTCCCCGTTGCCTCTGGCAGCGAATCTACGAGGTTGATCACTGTAATACTCCTCCACGTCTCAAAGTCGTTGGCGCAACCTCTCGATTTCTTCAACATCCCTCGGGTCACGACGACAATCCCCGTTGCCTCCGGCGGTGAATCTACGGTGATTTCTTCGATGATCCGACATGGCTCTGATTACCACTTGATAGCGTGATGGATAGACAATCGAACTTGATCTATGTCAAGAACGATGAACCCTAACGTCAATTACCAACGTTAGTAAACCTAGGCCAAATACCGGCACTAGAAAGCTTGGAAAAACCTCCAAACAAAATTTTTTATTCAATAATCAACCAACCAAAAAAATTACAAAGGAGTTCTTTAAATAGACAAATAAAAGGAAACCCAAACCAACTAGGAAACTAATTACTAATAAAATAAAACTTTCAAATAAAAGATAGATTTATTTATAATAAAGATAGATTAAAATCCTAAACCCGATAGGAACGGGTCTCGGACTTCTTGGACGCGGTTCGGGCCGACAGATTTTCTAGATCTGCATCATTCTCCCCCTCTTCGAAAAACTCGTCCTCGAGTTTTAACACCCAACAAAACCCAATGGAGCCACCTGGATCAAACGGAACATCTGGACGGGTTACATCTAACTCTTTATCTTCATTTGTCGCCTCCGCCATCTTTAAACAAACACCATTCTGATGGGCGGGTCCAGGGTCTATTGGGTTACCGGGCCCTCCAACCTCCTTCCCCTTCTCCCCGTCTTTGAAAAAGACTCGTCCTCGAGTCCTGAGAATGTCGAAGAGATCACCACCATTTTTCCTGTAGCAAACAACATACCGTAGTATCTCTAACAAATAATGTGTGTGACCGCAAAGCTTATACGACCATTGCATAACCCATAAATCCTCGCGTCCAACTCCATCAACTTGTCTCCCAAGTTTGAAGCTTGAATTATCCACATAAAATAGGAAAAAATGATGAGCACTTAACTCCCATAGCCTATAATTATGAAACCCCAATATTTGTGGACATCTCACTAAATCTCTAACTTTTACAAAAGCCAAATGTTGAACAGCAAAATTTGTACCAATATTGCTCTGCATATCACGTGAGCAAAAAACAAAACACAAAGTTTGAAATCCCAAAACTAAGGGATTACTCCAACTCTCGAACAGAGTTAGCTCGAATTTGTAGGAAAATAAAAAGATAACTACATTCCAATTGTATTCCCACTCTTTAGCCAAATCGACATTTACATGTGGGCCATGAATTATTTGAATTACCAAAATATTCACTTCAAAATTGGCTAACTTGTAGGCAAAAAAATAGACCGAATTGAATGGAACGAAAATTACCCCAAAATTTCGAAGCTCCTCAATTGTAGGAGATGTCAAGTTTCTAATATTCCGGTTACTCCATGAAGAGACTGATGCGGCCGGCGTGGATGGTGCGGGATGCACAGCCGACACTGATGGCGCGTGGTGTGTAGACAGCAGGGGTGGTGTATACGGTGCGTATGGCGCGAACGGGTCAGGAGTCGGTGAAGATGCGGGTTGCATGGCTGGTATGTGTTGAACGACTGATGCGAGTGGGTTTGCGGATGGCGTAGTTTGCAACGGCGGGGAAACATGCCGCGGAAGAGTAGCCCAACCAAGAAATACTTGGATACGCAGACACTCTTCCATGTCGGGTTTAATCCCGTCGTCATCGTATTATGGATAGAAATGACGTTCCCCGTTGCCTCTGGCGGCGAATCTACGAGGTTGATCACTGTAATAATCCTCCACGTCTCGAAGTCGTTGGCGCAGCCTCTCGATTTCTTCAACATCCCTTGGGTCACGACGAAAATCCCCGTTGCCTCCGGCGGTGAATCTACGGTGATTTCTTCGATGATCCGACATGGCTCTGATTACCACTTGATAGCGTGATGGATAGATAATCGAACTTGATCTATGTCAAGAACGATGATGTGACAACCCTAACTCCCCAAGCTAACTCCGTTAAGTCTTTCCGTTAAAAACCGTTAGTTCCGTTAGACAAACGTCGTTAGTCACATTACCAGTAGAAATTAACTAATTAATGCTTACCGAGACCGGATACGTCCACGATCTTTGGTTGATCACCGAACCCGACCATATGTGTTATATGATTATTTGCTTATTACCACTGTGTGAAGATATGCAACATGCTTAATACAATCATTGTGAAATTATGTGATTTATCGAGAAAACGTGCTTACCTTACTTAGAATAAAAATTTGCACGTTTTGGTGACCAGCGAAACTACTGGGCGAAATTACAGTTTCGCCCGGTTAGCTGATGCCTGACCAGTTTCGCATGGCCAGCGAAACTGCCAGCGAAATTTCGGGCGAAACTGGGCCCCTACATATAGAAAACCCAAGCCAACTCCCTCACTTTTACTCACCTCACTCAAAACACACACATCTCTGCACTTCCATCTCCTGTGACTTCTGGCCAGCAGAAAACAACACGAGAAACCGGGATTCCAGCCTCAATTCTTCATCCATTCAAACACTAGAGATTAACCGTAAGTCACATGAACCACCTTTAGGCAAATTCTTGTATGCTTAACTAAAATGTATGCCTAAAATCCACATGCAATGATTTCTGCTACTGATATGATACTTAGGGATGCTAGATGTAACATAAATTCTGCAACTTGCCATGTATGTATGAAGATCCATGCTAGATTAGGCTATTTATGTGAAATTGCATTTTTGACAAATTGATGACTAGAAACCATGTTTTAGGTGTTAAAATTACTTGTATGATGTTAGTAAACGTTTAGGTATGCTAGATATTGAATTGCATGTGATACAGAAGCTGCTAGAAGGATTTTTAGGCAAATTTACGGGTTTTTCTAGCGACTAGCGAAACTGTGCCTTCATCAGGCGAAACTGTGTAGCGAAACTGTGCCTATCTCCTTCTAGCGAAACTAGGTAGCGAAACTATAGTGTCGCTAGGTGAACTGACCAGACCTGACCGAACGAAATTACCAAGCGAAATTCCCTGAACGAAAGTTCAAACCAGTTTCGGGCGAAACTAGGCTAGCGAAACTGTGCCAACAGTTTCGGGCGAAACTAGCCTGGCGAAACTGTGCCACCGGGTACTGCCTAGCGAAAGTGCTGCCCGAGTACGTGGCGAAACTACCTAGCGAAACTACTAGCGAAACTGTGACCAGAATCCAACTCGTACAATTTTCTTTAATGTTATGCCATGACCTATTTGATTATGTTATGATAATACTTGCTTGAACTCATGATGAATATGAACACTTGTGTATGATCAACCATCGGTGTCGCGTGTCGTTACGTCGTGTCATACTTTCCAATGTGCTAATGTTATGGTCTTAGCGGTATAGCCAAAAGTTAAACAACCTAACACCTAAGACCTTAATGTGATTATTAGGTCCTCGTTAACAATCATAACCGGGTTTATTTGAAGAATAAGCTGAGCAACCTAAGGTGAGTTCATTACTATATACTGTTATGTCCTTTCAGGGATGATAACGAGCAACGGTAAGGTATTTCGTACTAAGTAAACTTTTCCGACCAAATATCATATGTATCATTGAATTGATGATAAACTAAAAAGTCCTTACATTCGGGCCGTTAATATAGAATAGCTAGGTGATGTTGAGTAGTACTACTGGGATTGACACCCCCGCCCAGCGGTGCACGGGATGCACCAACCCGACTGGAGGTCGGACTGGGACCAATGTTACCCTACCCTCCGTGGTCTTTCAGGACACGGGAAGGCAAAATCCGTAGGTAATACCTATACGTTGTCAGCTTCGGTTGCGAACAATTCAAATGAACATAACTCAGGCTAGCTACCTACGATATGGAAAAACTTACTAAACCTATGATATTGATTGTGTTTTACCTTTCTTTGATCATAAAACTTCGGTCTACTCGTGACGGGTAGACTGCTTAGTGAACTCACCAGCCTTGGCTGACACTTGATTGTTGAATGCTTTTCAGGTCGCTAGGAGGATCATTGAAGGCACTGGCGGCGGCAGTACTGAACATCATTCTTTTGAACCAAAAACAATATTTCCAATCAGTTGAACTAAACATTTTGTAAACAATGTCTGTAACTCTTTTTATGCTTCCGCTAAACCTTTAATTCATTTGGGTCTGTAATAACTGCTTTTATTTACTTAATTTAAACTCTGTTTATGGCTTGGTTGTAACTGAAGTCTGGGATCCTGGTCTGGATCATACCCTCACGCGGTTAAACTCCGTTAGGTGGAAATTGGGGGTGTGACAGATTGGTATCAGAGCCCTTGGTTACAGCGAACCAGAACATTTTCAAAAAGTAAAATTTCTGAACTGTAACTGTTTTTGAGAACTTTGGTTACAACCCGTTCCGCAAGGTACTGCCCCGCGCGCTGAAGATGATCCTCAGTTAAAATTCTGGTATTGTGACGGTAATAAAACTTGAAAATTTCGGGTGGAAATTTTTCTTTCACTAATCATGTAAATGAGTGCCTTAATGTGAACTATACTAATACGTAACAATTAACGGAACTTAACAACTTTCTAGTATTGGGTATACTAACCTTTGGAAGCTTTGCATTGATTTGCTAGAAATCATGCCTCCGCGAAGAGGACCCGAAACCAACCCAGGAATGTTCACAGCTGCACAGGTCCAGAACATGATCAATCAGGGAGTTGCAGCAGCCCTAGCAGCCGCTCAACAACATTTTCAAGGTCAACCGCCTCAATGCTCATTTAAAGCCTTCATGGATTGTAAACCGATAGTGTTCAAGGGTGACGAAGGTGCTGTGGGTCTACTAAGATGGATTGAAAAATCAGAGAAGGTATTTCTAATGTGTAACTGCCCAGACGGGGATAAGGTAAAGTATGCTACAGGCACTCTTGAGGATTCCGCATTGACATGGTGGAATGCTCAGATTCAGATTTTGGGATTAAACGAAGCAAATGCCATGACATGGCAAGAATTCCGAGAAGCAATCATGGAGGAGTATTGTCCTCGTGATCAAGTCAGAAAGATGGAAGTAGAGTTTGGAAACTGCAAGATGGAAGGTTCTGAGATAGAGGAATATACCGATCGTTATCAAGCATATTCCCGACTCTGTCCAACAATGGTGGATGCTGAGTACAAGCGAATCGAATTGTATGTGGAAGGACTGGTACCACAGATCAAAGGCATGGTGACCTCATCTAACCCCACTTATTTGCGACAGGCCATCCGACTAGCGCACAAACTAACTGATCAGGCAGTGGCTCAAGGATCTTTGCCACTCAGAAAGACCCCAAAGGCTGCCCTAGATGGGAAAAGGCAGAGAGACGAGGAGCCAAGCCACCTCATGAACTCTGGCAACAACACTGGGAGGTCCTCAAACTCCCAGAATCAGAACAAGAAGTATGATAACTCCAAAGGGGGTTACGGTAACAACAGTGGCGGTGGCAACAACCAAAACCGACAGGGAAGCAGCGGGCAAGGAGCTAGTGGGTATAAAGGAAAGTTACCCTACTGCAGCAAGTGTAGCAAGCACCACCCTGGTGAATGTGGCCGACCAGTTTGTGAGAGATGTGGAAAATCAGGACACCTTGCCAAAAATTGTCGGGGTGAACTACCCAACCGTGCAAGGCAGAACCCTGAAGGCCCCCGTGGTTGTTTTGAATGCGGAAAACCTGGACACATAAAGAAAGATTGTCCCCAGCTAAAGAGAGGTGGGAACGATCACAACAACGACCGCAACAACAACAACAATAACAACAATGATGGCGGTAATGGAAATGGTGGCCGCGGACGAGCTTTCGTCATGGGTACAGGTGAAGCAAGGGAAGACACCAACGTGATCACTGGTAAGTTTCTCCTCAACAACTATTTTGCGAATGTTTTATTTGATTCGGGTGCCGAGAAAAGTTTTATCTCAACTAAGTTCTGCAAAATGATAAAGGCCAAGACAGAAACCCTAGGAGCTAAGTACACTGTCGAATTAGCTAACGGTAAACTTATTGATGCAACGCACATAGTTAAGGATTGTACCCTAGAACTTTCAGGTCGTAAATTCAGCATAGATTTGATGCCTTTCACAATCGGTAGTTTTGACGTGATAATTGGTATGGATTGGTTGTCCTCGCAACGCGCCGAGCTCATTTGCCAAGAGAAAGTCATACGCATACCCATCGCGAACGGAGAAGTACTCTCGATTCAGGGTGAAAAGGGAGGCACTGTCACCGGAATTATATCATACCTCAAGGCACAGAAGTACCTTCGAAAAGGGCACGTGGCCATTCTGGCAACAGTTACGGATCAAAGCCTCGCAGCAAAGAAAATTGAAGATTTTCCGATAGTTCGCGATTTTCCCGACGTATTCCCGGAGGAATTACCTGGTCTACCTCCGCATAGACAAGTCGAGTTCGGAATCGACCTTGTTCCCGGTGCAGCTCCGGTTGCCCGAGCTCCGTATCGTCTAGCGGTGAACGAATTACACGAGTTATCCACTCAACTGCAAGAACTGTTAGATAAAGGTTTTATCAGGCCTAGCTCATCGCCATGGGGCGCGCCAGTTCTATTCGTCAAGAAGAAAGATGGGACGTTCAGGATGTGCATAGATTACCGCGAGCTCAACAAAGTCACTATTAAGAACCGATATCCTCTCCCACGGATCGACGACCTGTTCGACCAACTACAAGGAGCCAGTTACTTCTCAAAGATCGACTTAAGATCCGGGTATCATCAACTTAGGGTCCGCGAGGAGGACATTTCAAAGACAGCTTTCAGAACGCGTTACGGTCATTACGAATTTCTAGTCATGCCTTTCGGCTTAACGAACGCACCGGCGGTGTTCATGGATCTCATGAACCGCGTGTGCAAACCTTACCTTGATCAGTTCGTAATTGTTTTCATCGACGACATACTCGTTTATTCGAGGACAAAGGAAGAGCACGAGCAACACCTGCGGTTAATATTAGAGTTGTTAAGGAAGGAGCAACTCTACGCCAAGTTCTCCAAATGTGATTTTTGGATCCGAGAAGTCCAATTTCTGGGCCATGTCGTCAACGAGCAGGGTATTCACGTTGACCCATCCAAGGTAGAAGCAATCAAGAATTGGTCTACACCACGAGCACCAACGGAAATCCGGCAATTTCTAGGGTTAGCGGGTTACTACCGTCGTTTCATCCAGGGATTCTCTCAAATAGCCCAGCCGCTAACCGCTCTTACGCATAAAGGTGTTCAGTACCGATGGGGTGAAAAAGAGGAAACAGCCTTTCAGACTTTAAAGGAAAAACTTTGTACCGCGCCTGTGTTATCTCTACCTGATGGTGTTGACGATTTCGAGGTATATTGTGACGCTTCTCTCCAAGGACTTGGATGTGTTCTAATGCAAAGGGGAAAGGTCATTGCTTACGGGTCAAGGCAGCTAAAGACTCACGAAAAGAATTACACGACGCATGATCTGGAGTTAGGAGCTGTTGTATTCGCCTTAAAGTTTTGGAGGCACTACCTGTACGGTACCAAATGCACGATATTTACTGATCATAAAAGCCTCCAACATATAATGGGACAGAAAGACCTCAACATGAGACAGCGTAGGTGGATCGAGGTGCTTAATGACTACGACTTGGCGATAAAGTACCACCCAGGCAAGGCCAACGTTGTGGCTGACGCCTTGAGCAGAAAAGAATATGCTAAACCTAGAAGGGTTCGAGCTCTACAACTCACGATTCATGCTGGATTACCGGATAGAATTCGGGATGCTCAGAAAGAAGCCTTGAAAGAAGAAAATTTCGAGTCTGAATCCTTAAGAGGCATAGATGGAACTTCGGAGGTTAAGTCAGATGGACTCCGCTACTACAAAGATCGTATTTGGGTGCCTCTTCATGGAAATCTTCGAGAGCTGGTGATGGACGAAGCTCACAAGTCTCGATATTCGGTCCATCCCGGTTCAGACAAAATGTATCAAGACCTGAAAGGAATGTACTGGTGGCCAAAGATGAAGGCCGACATCGCTACATACGTCAGTAAGTGCTTAACGTGCTCCAAGGTCAAAGCAGAACACCAAAAGCCTCCAGGATTATTGCAGCAACCGAAAATTCCTGAATGGAAATGGGAGGAAATATCTATGGATTTCATCACGGGACTGCCCCGTACACCTCGTGGAAACGACATGATTTGGGTCATTGTGGATAGACTAACGAAATCCGCTCATTTCATAGCCCTCAAGGAGAACGACAAGACTGACAAATTGGCACAAATCTACATTGACGAGATCGTCAAGCTCCACGGAGTGCCTACGTCTATTATCTCCGATCGAGACCCCCGTTTTGCTTCACACTTTTGGAGATCGTTGCAATCAGCACTAGGTACTCGTTTAGATATGAGCACCGCATACCATCCGCAAACCGATGGCCAAACAGAGCGCACAATCCAGACTCTTGAGGATATGCTCCGAGCGTGCGTAATGGATTTTGGAAAGAACTGGGAAACCCACTTGGCATTGGTCGAATTCTCCTACAATAACAGCTACCATTCCAGTATTGGAGCCGCTCCCTTTGAAGCTCTCTATGGACGAAAGTGTAGATCACCGGTCTGTTGGGCTGAAGTCGGTGATAGTCAACTTACTGGACCCGAAATGGTGTATGAAACAACTGAAAGAATTGTACAAATTAGAGACCGCATGAAGGCTGCAAGAGACCGACAAAAGAGTTATGCTGACAATCGTAGAAGGCCGTTAGAATTCGAAGTGGGCGACCGTGTATTGTTAAAAGTCTCGCCTTGGAAAGGTGTGGTCCGTTTTGGAAAGCGCGGGAAGTTAAACCCTCGCTACATAGGACCTTTCCCAATAACCGAGAAGATCGGAACGGTGGCGTATCGTCTGGACTTGCCACCTGAACTGGATGGAGTACATAACGTATTTCACGTTTCCAACTTGAAGAAGTGTCTGGCTGATGACACTTTAATAGTTCCACTCGAGGAGCTCCACGTTGACGAGCAACTCCGATTTGTAGAACAACCCGTTGAGATAATGGGACGCGAAGAAAAGGCATTAAAGCGAAGCAAGATTCCAATTGTCAAGGTTAGATGGCAATCAAGACGTGGACCAGAATTCACATGGGAACGAGAGGACCAGATGCGAAAGAAATATCCCCACCTGTTCGATCAGGCCTCCGCATCAACCCAAGGTACTAGCTAATTTTCGGGACGAAAATTCCTTAACATGGGGAGGCTGTGACAACCCTAACTCCCCAAGCTAACTCCGTTAAGTCTTTCCGTTAAAAACCGTTAGTTCCGTTAGACAAACGTCGTTAGTCACATTACCAGTAGAAATTAACTAATTAATGCTTACCGAGACCGGATACGTCCACGATCTTTGGTTGATCACCGAACCCGACCATATGTGTTATATGATTATTTGCTTATTACCACTGTGTGAAGATATGCAACATGCTTAATACAATCATTGTGAAATTATGTGATTTATCGAGAAAACGTGCTTACCTTACTTAGAATAAAAATTTGCACGTTTTGGTGACCAGCGAAACTACTGGGCGAAATTACAGTTTCGCCCGGTTAGCTGATGCCTGACCAGTTTCGCATGGCCAGCGAAACTGCCAGCGAAATTTCGGGCGAAACTGGGCCCCTACATATAGAAAACCCAAGCCAACTCCCTCACTTTTACTCACCTCACTCAAAACACACACATCTCTGCACTTCCATCTCCTGTGACTTCTGGCCAGCAGAAAACAACACGAGAAACCGGGATTCCAGCCTCAATTCTTCATCCATTCAAACACTAGAGATTAACCGTAAGTCACATGAACCACCTTTAGGCAAATTCTTGTATGCTTAACTAAAATGTATGCCTAAAATCCACATGCAATGATTTCTGCTACTGATATGATACTTAGGGATGCTAGATGTAACATAAATTCTGCAACTTGCCATGTATGTATGAAGATCCATGCTAGATTAGGCTATTTATGTGAAATTGCATTTTTGACAAATTGATGACTAGAAACCATGTTTTAGGTGTTAAAATTACTTGTATGATGTTAGTAAACGTTTAGGTATGCTAGATATTGAATTGCATGTGATACAGAAGCTGCTAGAAGGATTTTTAGGCAAATTTACGGGTTTTTCTAGCGACTAGCGAAACTGTGCCTTCATCAGGCGAAACTGTGTAGCGAAACTGTGCCTATCTCCTTCTAGCGAAACTAGGTAGCGAAACTATAGTGTCGCTAGGTGAACTGACCAGACCTGACCGAACGAAATTACCAAGCGAAATTCCCTGAACGAAAGTTCAAACCAGTTTCGGGCGAAACTAGGCTAGCGAAACTGTGCCAACAGTTTCGGGCGAAACTAGCCTGGCGAAACTGTGCCACCGGGTACTGCCTAGCGAAAGTGCTGCCCGAGTACGTGGCGAAACTACCTAGCGAAACTACTAGCGAAACTGTGACCAGAATCCAACTCGTACAATTTTCTTTAATGTTATGCCATGACCTATTTGATTATGTTATGATAATACTTGCTTGAACTCATGATGAATATGAACACTTGTGTATGATCAACCATCGGTGTCGCGTGTCGTTACGTCGTGTCATACTTTCCAATGTGCTAATGTTATGGTCTTAGCGGTATAGCCAAAAGTTAAACAACCTAACACCTAAGACCTTAATGTGATTATTAGGTCCTCGTTAACAATCATAACCGGGTTTATTTGAAGAATAAGCTGAGCAACCTAAGGTGAGTTCATTACTATATACTGTTATGTCCTTTCAGGGATGATAACGAGCAACGGTAAGGTATTTCGTACTAAGTAAACTTTTCCGACCAAATATCATATGTATCATTGAATTGATGATAAACTAAAAAGTCCTTACATTCGGGCCGTTAATATAGAATAGCTAGGTGATGTTGAGTAGTACTACTGGGGATTGACACCCCCGCCCAGCGGTGCACGGGATGCACCAACCCGACTGGAGGTCGGACTGGGACCAATGTTACCCTACCCTCCGTGGTCTTTCAGGACACGGGAAGGCAAAATCCGTAGGTAATACCTATACGTTGTCAGCTTCGGTTGCGAACAATTCAAATGAACATAACTCAGGCTAGCTACCTACGATATGGAAAAACTTACTAAACCTATGATATTGATTGTGTTTTACCTTTCTTTGATCATAAAACTTCGGTCTACTCGTGACGGGTAGACTGCTTAGTGAACTCACCAGCCTTGGCTGACACTTGATTGTTGAATGCTTTTCAGGTCGCTAGGAGGATCATTGAAGGCACTGGCGGCGGCAATACTGAACATCATTCTTTTGAACCAAAAACAATATTTCCAATCAGTTGAACTAAACATTTTGTAAACAATGTCTGTAACTCTTTTTATGCTTCCGCTAAACCTTTAATTCATTTGGGTCTGTAATAACTGCTTTTATTTACTTAATTTAAACTCTGTTTATGGCTTGGTTGTAACTGAAGTCTGGGATCCTGGTCTGGATCATACCCTCACGCGGTTAAACTCCGTTAGGTGGAAATTGGGGGTGTGACAGATGAACCCTAACGTCAATTACCAACGTTAGTAAACCTAGGCCAAATACCGGCACTAGAAAGCTTGGAAAAACCTCCAAACAAAATTCTTTATTCAATAATCAACCAACCAAAAAAATTACAAAGGAGTTCTTTAAATAGACAAATAAAAGGAAACCCAAACCAACTAGGAAACTAATTACTAATAAAATAAAACTTTCAAATAAAAGATAGATTTATTTATAATAAAGATAGATTAAAATCCTAAACCCGATAGGAACGGGTCTCGGACTTCTTGGACGCGGTTCGGGCCGACAGATTTTTTAGATCTGCATCATTCTCCCCCTCTTCGAAAAACTCGTCCTCGAGTTTTAACACCCAACAAAACCCAATGGAGCCACCTGAATCAAACGGAACATCTGGACGGGTTACATCTAACTCTTTATCTTCATTTGTCGCCTCCGCCATCTTTAAACAAACACCATTCTGATGGGCGGGTCCCGGGTCTATTGGGTTACCGGGCCCTCTAACCTCCTTCCCCTTCTCCCCGTCTTTGAAAAAGACTCGTCCTCGAGTCCTGAGAATGTCGAAGAGATCACCACCATTTTTCCTGTAGCAAACAACATACCGTAGTATCTCTAACAAATAATGTGTGTGACCGCAAAGCTTATACGACCATTGCATAACCCATAAATCCTCGTGTCCAACTCCATCAACTTGTCTCCCAAGTTTGAAGCTTGAATTATCCACATAAAATAGGAAAAAATGATGAGCACTTAACTCCCATAGCCTATAATTATGAAACCCCAATATTTGTGGACATCTCACTAAATCTCTAACTTTTACAAAAGCCAAATGTTGAACAGCAAAATTTGTACCAATATTGCTCTGCATATCACGTGAGCAAAAAACAAAACACAAAGTTTGAAATCCCAAAACTAAGGGATTACTCCAACTCTCGTACAGAGTTAGCTCGAATTTGTAGGAAAATAAAAGGATAACTACATTCCAATTGTATTCCCACTCTTTAGCCAAATCGACATTTACATGTGGGCCATGAATTATTTGAATTACCAAAATATTCACTTCACAATTGGCTAACTTGTAGGAAAAAAAATAGACCGAATTGAATGGAACGAAAATTACCCCAAAATTTCGAAGCTCCTCAATTGTAGGAGATGTCAAGTTTCTAATATTCCGGTTACTCCATGAAGAGACTGATGCGGCCGGCGTGGATGGTGCGGGATGCACAGCCGACACTGATGGCGCGTGGTGCGTAGATAGCAGGGGTGGTGTATACGGTGCGTATGGCGCGGACGGGTCAGGAGTCGGTGAAGATACGGGTTGCATGGTTGGTATGTGTTGAACGACTGATGCGAGTGGGTTTGCGGATGGCGTAGTTTGCAACGGCGGGGAAACATGCCGCGGAAGAGTAGCCCAACCAAGAAATACGTGGATACGCAGACACTCTTCCATGTCGGGTTTAATCCCGTCGTCATCGTATTGTAGATAGAAGTGACGTTCCCCGTTGCCTCTGGCGGCGAATCTACGAGGTTGATCACTGTAATACTCCTCCACGTCTCGAAGTCGTTGGCGCAGCCTCTCGATTTCTTCAACATCCCTCGGGTCACGACGACAATTCCCCTTGCCTCCGGCGGCGAATCTACGGTGATTTCTTCGATGATCCAACATGGCTCTGATTACCACTTGATAGCGTGATGGATAGATAATCGAACTTGATCTATGTCAAGAACGATGAACCCTAACGTCAATTACCAATGTTAGTAAACCTAGGCCAAATACCGGCACTAGAAAGCTTGGAAAAACCTCCAAACAAAATTCTTTATTCAATAATCAACCAACCAAAAAAATTACAAAGGAGTTCTTTAAATAGACAAATAAAAGGAAACCCAAACCAACTAGGAAACTAATTACTAATAAAATAAAACTTTCAAATAAAAGATAGATTTATTTATAATAAAGATAGATTAAAATCTTAAACCCGATAGGAACGGGTCTCGGACTTCTTGGACGCGGTTCGGGTCGACAGATTTTCTAGATCTGCATCATTCTCCCCCTCTTCGAAAAACTCGTCCTCGAGTTTTAACACCCAACAAAACCCAATGGAGCCACCTGGATCAAACGGAACATCTGGACGGGTTACATCTAACTCTTTATCTTCATTTGTCGCCTCCGCCATCTTTAAACAAACACCATTCTGATGGGCGGGTCCCGGGTTTATTGGGTTACCGGGCCCTCCAACCTCCTTCCCCTTCTCCCCGTCTTTGAAAAAGACTCGTCCTCGAGTCCTGAGAATGTCGAAGAGATCACCACCATTCTTCCTGTAGCAAACAACATACCGTAGTATCTCTAACAAATAATGTGTGTGACCGCAAAGCTTATACGACCATTGCATAACCCATAAATCCTCGCGTCCAACTCCATCAACTTGTCTCCCAAGTTTGAAGCTTGAATTATCCACATAAAATAGGAAAAAATGATGAGCACTTAACTCCCATAGCCTATAATTATGAAACCCCAATATTTGTGGACATCTCACTAAATCTCTAACTTTTACAAAAGCCAAATGTTGAACAACAAAATTTGTACCAATATTGCTCTGCATATCACGTGAGCAAAAAACAAAACACAAAGTTTGAAATCCCAAAACTAAGGGATTACTCCAACTCTCGTACAGAGTTAGCTCGAATTTGTAGGAAAATAAAAGGATAACTACATTCCAATTGTATTCCCACTCTTTAGCCAAATCGACATTTACATGTGGGCCATGAATTATTTGAATTACCAAAATATTCACTTCAAAATTGGCTAACTTGTAGGCAAAAAAATAGACCGAATTGAATGGAACGAAAATTACCCCAAAATTTCGAAGCTCCTCAATTGTAGGAGATGTCAAGTTTCTAATATTCCGATTACCCCATGAAGAGACTGATGCGGCCGGCGTGGATGGTGCGGGATGCACAACCGACACTGATGGCGCGTGGTGCGTAGACAGCAGGGGTGGTGTATACGGTGCGTATG
>JBCNJP010000001.1:286724-315724 GCA_039602395.1 Deinandra increscens subsp. villosa
TTAAAACAGAAAATAAAGTGTTAAAATAAAACTGATGTAATACAAGAACTTAAATGTACAACGGAAACTAATGTATAAAAAATTAACTTACCTTATGAGGAAGTTTGTACATGATATGCCACATGCACAAACGGTGCTCAGATTCATTGAAAACCTTAAGAATAGCTTGTCTCATTGCTGGGTCTTGATCAGTTAAAACCAACTTGGGTTGAGTACCGTGAGCTTTCAGAAAACATTCTAACATCCAAGTGAAAGACTCGGTCGTCTCATTATATAGAAGGGCGGAAGCAAAAGTTACACACTTCTTGTGGTGGTCGACACCCGTGAATGGAACAAAAATCATCCCATACCTAAACAATTTAAAATAAATAATGTTAGGAATAATAAAAAAACAAATATGGGGGGAAAAAAATCATACACAGAAGATAGTTTACACATGTGTAAAATTGAACCTGTCAAACCATTTGATAAAGAAATAATAATTTACACATGTGTAAAATTGAAACTGTCAAAACATTTAATAAATAAATACTAGTAAAAAACCAATACAAATACAATAAAACAGATGTCTTACATATTCGTGTCGTATGTAGCATCAAATGCCATCACATCTCCAAAAACTTGGTAATTGCACCTTGATACATTATCCGCCCAAAACAAAGACTTTAGCTCTCCATCACTCTCAATACACTCAAAATAGAAATTTTCAAGATTTTTTGATCGCTCCTCCATCATATCTTTAACCATCTGAGCGTCTTTAGGAAGAATAAAAGAACGCAAATCTCTATTAAAATTTTTGAACTCTGTCTTTGTACCTTTTACATTATGGGACCCCCCTTGCAAAGCACTTTGGACTCGATAAGCAACATTAGGCCCAACCCTAGCAAGGCTTAATTTGTGAATGAATTCCTTAGCATGAAAAGACAATTGTCGTCTCTTTCTCATGAAATCCATGTTGTCAGAGGAAACCAATGGATGATTGTGTGCCTCTCTAAACTCATACAGCTTATAAAGATTACATGTTTTTAAAAGTTTAACCCTGATTCTTGCAGTACAACCAGGAACCTTGATATTCGTAGAACGAGGTATGTTTGTAATAGATGTAACATCTAAAGGGTCATCTTTTTCACAACTAGGGTTGCCTGCTCTAGTACAAAGAACATACCTATGAGTAATCTTTAAATCTTTTCCAGCCTCTTTTTTCCTTTTATCTTCTTTTTTAACTGTAGACAACCTAGTATCAAATCCAGCAAGCTCAGCATAACTACGATAGAGGTTAACAGCATCATCCAAATTCTCAAATAAAGAACCCAAAACGGGTTTAAATTGGGGTTCAACTTCAGGTATAAAATATTTAGTCCCTTTTGGAGACATAAATGTATTAACGCTAACAACGGCTTCATGAACTTCTTGTTCATCAACTCCCTGTTCATTAACTTCATGTTCATGAACTTCTTCTCCATCAAAAACTATTAACAACATAAAAAAAAAACAAGCAAATAAATAAATGCTGAAAGAAATAAGAAATAAAAAGTAGAATTATAATTAAAACAAACATAACTTACACATGTGTATTACAGACCAGGTGAAAAAGTTTAAAATCTTAACTAATACATATAGAATTAAAAAAAACTAGGTTATTAATAAGTTAAACTAACACACTAAAAAGGACAAGCAGATTAGAGTTCACAAACATCTAGCAAACACATGTGTAAATTACAAAAGAATATCATTTGTATTTGTTTGGACAAGTTCTAGCATCATGGTAACCCCATTTGCCACAAAGTGTACAAAGACGTTTGCCAGTCTGAGCAGAAATACCTTCTTCCTCATTAGCAGAAGTGACAGTAGAAAGCAAAAGTGGCATATCAACAGAACGAGCATCATCAGTAGAAGGAGCATCAACAATGACAGAAGACGGAACGTTAACACGAGAAACATCGAAAAGAGACGTATCAGAAGAAGGAGCATCAACAATAACAGAATTACTAGCTACTACTGAAGTAGAACTAGTAGGTGACATATTGTTTCTACCCTGAATGGCAAACTTGACATATGATTTTGGATAAACCATATCTGCAATTACACAAAATAAATTCAATTAATACATGAACAGTTAGTAAATAACACGAATTTACACATGTGTAAACGGATTTTTTTGAGAATTTTGGGAAATCTGATCATAAATATGTAAATAAAAAATCCAAACAAAAAACACACTAAATCAAACAGAAACTAAATCAAATCGATTAACCTACAATTCAGAAAACAGAATTGAAAGATCTAGTAAACTGAATGACATAATCAAATAGCAGCGTTCAATTTTTCTCATATAACTACAAATTTGAAGAATCAGAAGCTAAAATCGAGTAGAATACGAGTAAATCGCCTGGAACGATGATGATCGAGTAAAATCAATTACCTAATTATGATGATCGACTGGAACGATGATGATGTGAGTAGATTGATTCAGAGGAGATGGCAGCAGATCGCGATGATGATGGGGGATCGATTCAGAGGAGATGGCAGCAGATCGCGATCGGCGATCGATTCAGAGGAGATGGCAGCAGATCGCGATGATGATGAGGGAGGATTTAGTTGATCGATCTGAGAGAAGTAGAAGATTACGTGATATATAGATTTTATGAGAAAAGCCTAAATTACCCTTGTAAGTATAAGAGAAGGAATAAAAAACTTGTGGCTGAGATTAGTTCTTTTTAGTTCTCAAATCAAATTGGTTCTCAAATGATCCTCTCCCTATATATATATATATATATATATATATATATATATATATATATATATATATATATATATAGGGAGAGGATCATTTGAGAACCAATTGGTTTTGAGAACTTTTGAGAACCATTCTGAGCCACTAGTTATCTATAGGGAAATCCCCTCCATGAATTTGATTGGTCCCCCCATGAAAAATTAGTGGCCCAGAATGGTTCTCAAAAGTTCTCAAAAGCAATTGGTTCTCATTTGAACCTAACCCTATATATATATATATATAGGAAGAGGATCATTTGAGAACCAATTGGGTTTGAGAACTAAAAAGAACTATTCTAAGCCACTAGTTTATATATATGGAAACCCCCCCCCCCATGAATTATAGTGTGGTCCCCACCTGAAATTAGTGGTTGAGATTTAGTTCTCAAAAGCTCTCAAAATAAAAAGTTCTTATTTGAACCTAACCCTATATATATATATATATATATATATATATATATATATATATATATATATAGGGTTAGGTTCAAATAAGAACTTTTTATTTTGAGAGCTTTTGAGAACTAAATCTCAACCACTAATTTCAGGTGGAGACCACACTATAATTCATGGGGGGGGGGGGGTTTCCATATATATAAACTAGTGGCTTAGAATAGTTCTTTTTAGTTCTCAAACTCAATTGGTTCTCAAATGATCCTCTCCCTATATATATATATATATATATATATATATATATATATATATACTAGTATGGTGCCCGCGCGTTGCGGCGACGAAAGTTTGTAGCGCGTTATTCGTCTTTTGTTCACGTGTTGCGCCAGTGCGACAATTTATAACGCAGTATTCGTTTGTGTTAGTGTGATGCGGTGTGGCGACAAGCTAGAGCGCGGTACTTGTTTTTCTATCTGCGCCATGGAACGGCGACGACAAACAACCAACACGACACTTATTTTATGTTTGTTTATCAATCCTCTAGTGATATATTGTATTGTATGTCTGTTAGTTTTCTTTTTCGTAATATCGATGTAGTATATCTATGTCATGAGTATTACAGATCTCTAACTAACATACGAATAAGGTTGGGTAACTGACCATAAACATAATAATATAAAAACCGCTTTAGAGATATAAAGTGGACGTCCACATGCTTTGGTGTCGGGTTATTCATGGCATTCATTCCAAGGTAAAATATGATCTTGCTAAAATTATTATTGATCTGCAAAGTTGGTTTGTTGAGGAAAATGGCACATCCGTGTGGAGGGGCAACTCTGAGCCCTCTCTTTCAACCAAGGGAGTTAGACTCCTTATTTCCAACACTGTTGGGATAAGGCACAATTTCATTCTTCATTGGAGCAAATTGGTGCCTTACAAAGCCCTCTCTTTCAACTATTGTACCTACACACTTTTATGGTCTTGATTGTGATACATTCTCACATAAATTCAATTCACTCATTAAGAATATGCTAACAATCCATTAAAAAAAGAGAATGTGCTAACATATATGCCTATTTATAAATACCGACAATGAAAAACAGCTATTTGTACACAACATTAATGAAAAACAGCTATTTGTACACAACATTAATGAAAAACAGCAATCTCTAGGGCAATGGGAGAAAATTTAGAAAATACATATTTGATATAAAAAAGTGTTATTGATTCCATAGATTATGCAAATATGGTAATTGAAACAATATCTTTACAATCTGCATTTGCATTCGTTCTGACACGATAAATTTCAATACATGATGTGGAGGTCAAATAAATTTTGAAAACTAAATTAGATCACAAAGTAACATAATACCAATATTGGTTTATATCAATCAAAACCAAAAAAAAAAAAAACACCACCAACTAAAATCAATCAAATGAAATATAAAACCATAATACAAAAATTGATTAGTGCCTTATAATAATAATAATAATAATCATCCTCGTCATCATCATGAAGTCAGTGTCCTCTTCCATGCTATCATTGAAATTAAGATAAAATTTAAGAGATTGTTAAACCATATGGATAACTTCATTACAGTAAGAAGATTTCTAAGAGATTCCATAATATTTTCATGTTTGGAACGCTCCATAGTAAGTATGTTACAATATTTTCAACATGATCAGCCATATTTTTTAGGATTTCACTCAAGATCATGTAAGTCGTATCTGAGCATACTATTTGTGCAGGAGCTCATTCCAGGTACCTAAAGGAGAAAAAACAAGTTCAAGGATAATTTGAATGCCATGAGACTAATTCCAATGTAAAGCTATAATGAATACTGAAATCAATTCCAATAGACCGTATGGAGACATCCCATCAACTCCATTTCCAAATAAATTTGGTCCAACTTCTAAATTTGCAGGTGTGTACAACTTGATTTATGCTTACAGCGAAGGAGCTAGCTAAACATCCACCAATGCTTGCCTGAAATGTCATGTTATTTAAATCTTATTTATATATAAGTTAATTAATTAAACAAAGTTTCAGAAAGTTGTTAACTATAACGATTAGTTAATAGCAAACCAACAATACTCCATGGAAGAAAAAAAAAGATGGAATGAAATCTGAATGACTCTCGATGGTAAGCAAACTCGAAATAATGCTCACAACCTGCTCGATATATTGAATGCTTATAATTCAAAAGGCCTGACTCTCGATGGTAAGCAAACTTAAACTTAAAATAATGCTCACAACCTGCTCGATATATTGAATGCTTATAATTCAGAAGGCCTGATAAGCTTATGGGTCAAATACAACTATCTGAGAGTCAAAAAGGAACATGCAGACGAATAAACTATCTTGATTTCATACTTATAAAAGAAATATGATTCGTGGGCTAATTGTATTTGATTAATGATAACACAAATTCTCCATTTGTGGCCTAGTTAGATTAAGCTATAAAAAAAACAGGTTCAATCTAATGGCAAGCAAAAAACTACATAACAGAACATAAAATGGCCAAATAGAGTAATAGGAAGATTGGAGCACTAATAAAAAGTGAGGATTTATGCACAAAATATATGATCTTTTGTGTACTAACTTAAATCGATAAAAATACACAAAACCAACAATTGCAATAACCACAAATACCTATCGATAACATACTCAAGAAGCTCCTCATCACAAAAACCAGTGATTGTTAAATCAACAACCTGGCCTTGGCTTAAAATGCACCAGAAATTAGTCGTAAAAGCCAGTTGAAGGAAGCTATAACAAACTAATAATTTTAAGTAGAAAACAAAATCGATGTTTAAATAAGTATACAATATGAACAGAAGGCTGTAGGGGCCCTGAGGGTCAGATTTCGTTTTTATAGCTTTAGTCCCTGATTTTGTAATTTATGACAAAAAATGATAACTTAATAATAATAACAACTATAAACACAGATTAGAGCAAAAGTATATGATAAAAAGCTAACAACAGACCACCAACAGTCTTTATAGATAAAAAAATCTATAAAGGTGTCTTTGAGGAGCATTAAAATTTGGTTCTTCTATAAAAAATTTTAGCTATCATAATTCATATTCTTGAAGGTCAAAGTCAAACACAGGCAAGTATGCACATAAAAACTAAAGTTTTTTATTTTACTCGTTTTACAGCTTTAGTCCCTGATTTGGCAATTTTCATTTTGGTTATAACAAATCATTCTTTTTCAGTTACCATTTTGGTATATCTCACCATATAGCACTATACGAAAACACTGATTAGTAAATTTCCAAAAAAGGAACCAAGTAAACATGTATATATCTAAACATAGTACTGATGTAAGTAGATATAGGCCTATTACACAAACATTTTGATTCTCTCAAAAAAAAAAAATTCAGCTATGAAAAGAATGGTATGTACCTAAAAAAGCAAAACCTCCCATCAACAAAACCAGTACCAGGTTCACTACAGAAAACACAACAATTAAAAAAACAATCCAAAGAGCATGATTCATTCTTTTGCTCACCATACTATAATACCACTTTCTCAACTCCATTTCAAACTGTCTTAAAAATAAGATGTAAGATCAAAGCAAAATCATTATGTAATCAGGTAATTAAAACCATGAAAAACAGAACACACCAAGAAAAGACAAGAGTGTTTGAATCAATCTACAAATCAAAGAGATGAAACACCCAAATTAAAACCCAAGACCTAGGGGGGTCGGAACCGCATGTAGAAAATAATAGGAAAAAAGAGTCACAGAACAGAACAGGTACCTGAAGAAGATGAAATGGACAATCGATGTCCAAGGAACTACTGACAACGGAAACGAAAACCAAACTAAAACAATGCTAATTATAATTCAGAAGGCCTGATAAGCTTGTGTGTCAAATACAACTATCTGAGCACCATTTCTATGGCTTCAAGATTACCTATTGCTGCTCCTGTGGGGTATCCAGAAGATCCAAACCTGAAAACATGATATAAAATTTTCAATTAAAACAAAAATAATAGCAAAGAAAGGAAAATAAGATATGTTTGACCTACCAGGTCCCCATAGCTCTTTCTTTCCTACATGTACAGGTACAGGTAAAAAACAGACAAAAAATAAGTATCAAGAAAAGATTAACAAGCAAGTAACAAAGAGATGCACGGATACCGCTTTTGAATTTCATATGTTGCATATCTGAAATTCATCATCAGATTTCACAGATTCATTTTCAGATTTAGCTACATGGATGAACAACAAATTAGAGATGCCATTAGTTAAGATACCTTATTTACATTAAATGAATAAAATGTAGCAAATAAAAAAGGAAAGACATTTACACAACTTACATTCTGATTCTTCGATACTGTCATCATCAGTTATGGGTTTCCATTTAGCAGATTTCCTAACACTCCTTTAAATGAAACATCAGGATTGATGAGTGCCTCTTACGTTAAAGTTCCTTCATGCTATCTTCTGCTATAAGGGTTAAAATAAATATACAAATTATATTAGTAAAGATGTTGAACTAATGCCCGAATTTAATAAAAGAACACCAACACCTGCTTCCAACTGGGTGCTGATCCACAGATGAATCTAGATGAATTCTTTCATTTTTTTTCAAAGTTGTGACCAGAAATAAGACATGATAAATAATCAAAGAACAATTAGCTATCAATTTGTAAAAAGGTATATCATGAACCTTGTTATATTGCAAATGAAAGAATCTAACTGGTTATTAAAAAAATACAGTATCCTTTAAATTGATACATGAGAGGTTAGAACTTGAGATAGGCAGCGCAAGCATCAACATTAGGAGAAGTGAGCGCCATTCTATACACAAACCAGCTATTAGATACGGTAAAATCGCAAGTATACCTATTAGGAGAGGTGAGGCTTTCATTCTTCAAGATATCCACCTTTAACATGATCAAATATCTATAAATTATGTAAAAAATCAAGTAATTCGCTTAATGAGAAGGATTTATCTATAAAACATAATATATCAACGTTAACATTTGAACGATCATACTATCCACCTGATGCAATCACTTTCATAAAACAAACTTTTCATGATCATATTTTATAAGATCTCAGGAACCTAAATCAGTTATGAGTTCGGTCAATTGACTTCTGACTCCCCTCATAAGTTGCTTGACAGTTAAGTTATGAACACAATCGCTCTGCAGAAACCATGGTTAGTTTGAAATCAAAATCCATTCAAAAGAAAAGAAATCACGGGAGCCATAAGTACAACTTACCATTTTTTCCTTGATAGTATTCCCAAGCTTAGAGTCTGCAGCAGCTAATGACTTGCCATCACAATGAGCCCCCAAGAACGTCTGCAAACCTTTGATGGGCTAGCTGTCGAGCAACAAAGTAGCTGTAGATAGTGCTTCCGATGTGTTGTCAAACTTTGAGAAAGCTTTAAGCTTTACAATTTGTTGTTTTTAATACGTGTTCATAAGTACAACATGTTTAATCTGTTGTCAAACTTTGAGAAAGCTTTAAACTCATATTACCTGACTCAATCTCGCTTTTATCTTCAAGCAACATGGACGACAATGGAGTAATCACCATTTAAACCATTGAAGAGCCCTAAAACCTTCTGCTGGTCGCCGAAAGACCTTCACAAAGCATGAATGGATAAGATAAGAATCAGACGTTTAGGTTAAAGAACAAAATTGTATCATAAAAAAATGTTAAAATCAAATCTCACATGGCATGGTTTAGCAAATTGAAACGGATTAAGAAGAAAGACAAAGCGTGAATGGATAAAATAAGGAAGAGAACTAACAGTTGAAAAGGAGCGAGATCTGAAGAAATTTGGGCAGAGGCATGTGATGTACTGATGTACTCGTATTTATCGATTACAACAACGAAACAATTAATTAGAAAGCCAACAACAATAGAACTGACGCCACATCAAAGGATAAATTGAGAAGTTAAACAAACCAGAAAGGATATGGACGTCAAACGATTGAAGTCAGGAGATTGAAAAATCTTGAAGCAAGAGAGGTTATGGAGGTTTTGATTTTGGACCTGGTTATTTGAATACTTATGGAATGGTAAAGAAGTCAGGTAAACATCAGTACGGTTATCGATTGAAACTGTTCTTCATAAATCCGTCATAGGATGCGATCTTCAACTTCAAACCTTGATAGCACGTCAAATCGGTAAGCATCAGTTTGAAATGAAACTCATCAAATCGATAAAGAATATGATGTAAATCGTATCATCAAACAGCATATTAAGCTGGAGAACAACTAAATCAAACAATTCGATTAGAAGTTGAAAAAGAGTCTTACCGGAACGATCGGCGAATGAGGAACTTGCAAAAACAAAGCGGAAAACACCAAATCCAATTGTTTCAAGCCGTTAGGGTTGAGATTGTAGATCTGATGTCAGCTAGGGTTTGACGGTCGATCTTCAAATCACTGTCTCAAATGAGAAAAAAAAACCTTTTATATCTAGGGTTTGTTATGTAGGGCAGTCGAGAAAAAGAAGTTTTGTGCATTAGAGACTTGTACACAATGCCTTATAGTTTGTACGCGTCTTAATTTTAAGACTCTCTCTCCAATATGCATTATATATAGTAATAGATATATATATATATATATATATATATATATATATATATATATATATATACTATTAATAACCCTTGCTTGGAGCAATAACCAAATAACCCATTTGAACCACCAAAATCATGACAAGTGTCACTCTCTTTCTCTTTCCAGGGAGGGTATTTTAGGCATTTAACCAAACAAAAAGGTACCCCCTCAATTTTAAAACGGCTATAACTTTTTTATCTGAAGTCGGGTTTTTATAAAAAAATACCGTTGGACTCTTCGCATTTTTATCTTTAATTCAGATGTGGTCCCGACCTTTTTTGACATTTTTTCCCAAACGTTCGTACTGACATGTAATGTTACAAAAAGTAGCACTGATGCTTTTTTTTTGTGGCGTTGCTGCCATTTTTTTAGCATTGATGTTAATACGGACGTTTGAAAAAAAAGTTTTAAAAAAAGTCGGGACCACATCCGAATTAAAGGTAAAAAAGAGACGAGTCTATTGGTATAATTTTTATAAAAAGCCGAATTTCGGATAAAAATGTTTTAGCCGTTTTAAAAAAAAAGTGTGGTACTTTTTCTTTTGGTTGGAATACCACTTATACCCTTTCAATTAAAAAAGAAAAAGAAAACAAGTCAGTGCCACTTGGCACTCATCCATGACACCAGCTTTTTGATCTAACCACTAAGATGGAGTTATTTGGTTATCACTATAAGAGGGGGTTATTATTAGTTCTCATTCCTATATATATATATATATATATATATATATATATATATATATATATATATATATGTTGGATCGTGGTTAACCTGTTAACCTTATCAAGTTACAAGAAGGTTTCAAACAAGAAAGGCGGAATCAGACTTGTTTGTGTTCTTAACAAAGATGTATTGATCCGAAAGTGTAACTAGTAAACAAGAAGTAAAGTACATGCACAAGAGATATAAATTCCAAGCACTACTATATTGATACTTCAATGATGTTTACAAGAGAGTTACAACTGAGATATAAGTTCAGGGATCACTACTAAACAATGAAGTAAAACTAATATATATATAGTGCAAGGAGGAAATAAAAGATATTCTTTTATTTCCTTTTAGCCCCTAGGCTAAATAAACAAACATTATCTACTCCGAAAGTTGTTGAAGTACAAGCATGCTTCTGTGAACAGTTGAGTAGACATTTCGGTGAACAGTGTACAGCATGCCGTAAAGTAAAACTGCTTCCTGACAGCTTTATGCTTTGGAACTTGTGCAGAGAGAGAAAGTCAAAGTTCCGGAGTAACTAAGTGAAAGTTCCGGAGGAACTCCTTAGTGTAAAATAAGTTTCGGAGGAACTTCCTTCGGAACTCTTGACTTAGGAATTTTTGCCTAGCAAAACATTCCCAACAATATATATATATATATATATATATATATATATATATATATATATATATAGGGGAGGGTTAAAATAGAAACCCTCTTAAGTGAGGGAAACCAAAGAACCCCAATTGAAAGGCTCTCCTTGCTCCACATCAGCATTTTCTACCTTTTTTGTCTTATACCAAAGAAGGGTATAATAGTCAATGTACCATCTTTTTTGTCTTATACAATAAAAAAATCCTGACATGACATGATTTCACCCTCAAGAAAGCCTTTTCTCTCCCCCTCTCTCCTCTCTCCTCTCTCCTCTTGTACTTTATATATAATTAATAATTTCTCTCACTTACTTTATTAATATTTCAATACATTTGTTTTTTCGTTTTTATAATTTAATAAAAATCTGTAGAGATTTGTTTTTACTTTTACTTTTTTCTCTACTATTTTTTAATTTTCTTTTTCGGTATTTTAATCATCAGATATGAAATGTTACATACGTAACTTTTCTGGGTCTGGTATAAACAAGAAATTGACAAAATATAAAATGTTACATACGTAACTTTTCTGGGTCTGGTGTAAACAAGAAATTGACAAAATATATTTGATTGATTTATAAGAAAACATTACAATCAACACTAAATTTAACAAAAATGTTTCATACGAACTATAATTTTAAAAAATATAACAACCTAAGAAAAAACATATAAAAGCTATTTACGCTTCCATTCTTGGTAATCATTTTCATCTTTGATGCACAAATCCATTCACCTACGAAGAAAAATAAATCAGTTCATATATGTAAAATGTTACACATGTTATATTGACAAAAATCAAGAAACAAGTTTATGTAAGCTATTCATGTAACAACTCTTAACATATGTAATGTTACAAATGTTATATAGCAAAATAGAGAAGCAAGTTTATTTGACGCTCGAATGTAACAATTTGTAATATATGTAACATTACATGTGTTTTATAGACAAAAATCAGAAAACAAGTTTATTTGAGTTACGCATGTAAAAACTTGTAACATATGTAACAACTTGTTTCATCTGTAACGTTACACATGTTATATAGTTAAAATCAGAAAACAAGTTTATTTGGGTTACGCATGTAAAAACTTGTAACATATGTAACAACTTGTTTCATATGTAACGTTACACTTGTTATATACAAAAAAAAAATCAAGAAACAAGTTTATTTGAGCCTCAAATGTAACAGTTTATAACATATCTAACGTTACATGAGTTACATATACAAAAAACAAGAAACAAGTTTATTTGAGCTACGCATGTAACATTTTGTAACATATGTAACATTATATATGTTATACATACAAAAATCAAGAAATAAATATATATTTGAGCTACGCATGTAACAAATTGTAACATATGTAACAATACATGTGTTATATAGATAAAAATCATGAAATAGGTTTATTTGAGATATGCATGTAACAAGTTGTAACATATATAACTTTACACATGTAATATAGACAAAAATCAAGAAGCAAGTTTATTTGAGACACACATGTAACAACTTGTATATAGACAAATCTAAAAAGACATAAAACAAGTTACATTTGTAACGATAGACATGTTACATATGTAATATCAAACATCTTACATATGTAATAGCAAACAGGTTACATACGCATGTAACAACTTGTAACGTATGTAACATTATATTTGTTATACAGACAAATATCAAAGTAATGAATATATTTGGGCTACATATGTACCAATACATGTGTAACAAATAAGAATGACATGCCGTGTATTGTGAGATATTCATAGTTTAAACAATAAATGAATCACAAGCCTCATTTCCTCTCTCTTTCCTTAATTGACAATATAACCATATTCATATCAGCATATATATATATACACACACAAACACAAAGGTGTTCCAAAATCATTGTTCATTTTAGATCCAACATATCATAGAGAGTGAGAATTAAACAATCAAACCTGCAGGTTTTTAGAGAGATCAATTGAAAGAAGATATTGGTTTTAACAATGGAACACCGAAACTCATCAAGAAAATCAATGAGCAAAATCTTGAATTTCCTCCCAAGAGCAACATCATCCGTTACATTCCAAAGCCCTCCACTTTACATCCCGAATAAAGACAAGAAACCATCGGATAAACCCCACAAATTCAATATCGGAATTGGATTCTCCGGTCCCATCATCCCGTCGGAAACTCGCCGGAAAATCAAGAACCACGACGACAACCACCATCTAAACCCTAGCCGCCGCTAAGAAGGAGAGAGAGGTACCACCGCGTGTGGGTGTTCTCGAGTGGGGCGATGGCAGTGGTGGTGGGTTTACAAGATTGGTGGTGGTGATGCACGGACAACGGCGAGGCGGAGCACAGCGGATGGAGATGGTGGCGAAAGATGAGATCTAAGAATGAGAAAGTTTGAATGGAGATGAAAGTGGAGATCTAAGAATGAGAAAGTTTGAATGGAGATGAGATCTGGAAAAAAGATGGAGATTTAAGAAATGAAGAAAGCTTGAATAAGGAGATGGAGAAGTGATTGGAAGTGATGGGAGAGGGTAAGTAAAAGTACATTCAGGGATTGGGAACACAAAAATACTATGCCCATACTACCCTTTTAGCATATATGTCAAATGTTTTATTAATTAAAATTAATTAAAAATATAGGATTAAATGTGAGCCATAGGATTAACAAGATCAATGGTCCAAAAGGAGGTTCTTTGGTTTCCCTCACTTAAGAGGGTTTCCATTTTGCCCTTTCTCTCTCTCTCTCTCATATATATATATATATATATATATATATATATATATATATATAGATGAAAATGTAAAAAAGATTTTTTATTTTTAAAAATGGGTCAAGAATGCGGTTGAACAGCTATATTTCTTGGATGATTCAAAATTATGAGTATTATGCTCGTCACGCCCATCGCGATATTTTCACCCATAGCGCCTCTGGGGGTGGTGTTCGGGGCGCTATGGGGCGTCAAAAGTGAGCCATCACACCCGCTACGAATAGTCTAATAGATCGCTCCATCATTCTCTTCCTTTTAATTGAAAATTAGCACTTTTAATCGTTAAAAATATTACATAATACATAAAACTAAAGTAAAATATAAGATTAATATTACTTACTACATAAAATTATTTTGTTCAAATGCTCTTCGTCGTTGTGTCCAAAAATTTAATAAAAGTGATTACATGATCAAAAAATATATATTTTTTTAAAACTTTATTTTTAATGTTCAGATAAAAAAATTATAAAAATAGCATGTATTTAGGTAAAAGTTACGATATATAAATTATTAATCATAAATGTGTTAAGGTGTTAAATTAATTAAGGTATAAAAAATTAAAAAGAAAATGCATTCCTGTGTGGAGCTCCATAGAGATCTTCACACGAGTGAAGAAATTCAACGTGAGGATTATATGATAAGGGACAGTGTTTCACGTAGGAACCTCGGCACCTATTCGGCACCTATTGGAAGGTTAAACTAATTACTTAACTCTTATGGAGAGACAATTAATAATTTCAGTATTATTTATTAATGCACAATAGTTTTATGAGCACTTAATGTCAAAAATGTCGTTACTAATGAGAACTTATATAAAGATCACAAGGATTTCATCTTACAAGTGTCAAGAATCATCTATTCGATCTACATTTACAAATGGAGAAAGCCATTGTATTCAAGTTTGTTATCATGGTCACATTAGTACTCACCACATGTAAGTTATTTCTCTTTGATTAGTTTTAGTTTCTTCTTAATCTTATTAGCTTTCAGTACTTTCTTAGCCTACCCGTAATGGGGCGCCATCACCAAATTTTTTTTAACATGGAGCCCCTTATAGCGCCCCACACCACTACGCAGGGGCTCCATGTTTGCAAATTTGTTCTCCGGCGTTATTAACATCACGCCTCTCCCCCTCATTCTTCATTGGTTGATTTTTTTCATTCTTTTTTTTTATTGGATACATTTATTGTTTGGTTTTTTAAAAATAATATATATAATATAATTGGGTAATAATTAGAGAGGCGTTATGAGGGGTTACCACTACACCACTTTTTCCATGGAGCCCCTCTTGATGACGTGTACGCCACATGGCGCATAACGCCCACACGGGGCTCCATCCACTACGGATAGCCTTAGCTGTATTTTTTTTCGAATCATGAATATGTTAAAAATTATTCGTAAATACTTTAGTTCTTATATTATTAACTACACATATCTTTAAAGATGTATGTAATTTTAATATTTTAAAAATTTATTTTAAAACATATAATATATACATATCTTTTTTTTTTGTCAAAATACTATTCGTTTTATGTGGTTTTCGCTAATTCAATGTACCTTATTTACAGTTGTTGGAGTTAGCGGTGAAGATCAAAATACGTGCACTAAGAGATCTTGTCTAGCTGTATTTTTTTTCGAATCATGAATATGTTAAAAATTATTCGTAAATACTTTAGTTCTTATATTATTAACTACACATATCTTTAAAGATGTATGTAATTTTAATATTTTAAAAATTTATTTTAAAACATATAATATATACATATCTTTTTTTTTTTGTCAAAATACTATTCGTTTTATGTGGTTTTCGCTAATTCAATGTACCTTATTTACAGTTGTTGGAGTTAGCGGTGAAGATCAAAATACGTGCACTAAGAGATCTTGTCTAATTGGATCTCCTCCTACCAATCCCGTGAGACCCGTATGTCCTGCTCCCACATGTCAATTTAACCAAGGTTGTAAGGATTATTGTTATCCCAATCCAGAACCCTTTTTTCAAAATGGTGTGTGTTGTTGTTGGTAAACCATGTATTAAATGACTTATCAAATACTAAATTCTAATAAAGCGTTATTTATTCTTGGGGTTTCATATTTTATAGAAGGTTTGGTTAACTACTACTCTTTTTTATTGATTTTCACGATTTATTTGAAACAAAGTAAATGTAACTAAACAAAAGCACAGATATAGTACCTCCATAGGTGGTTATGCTACAATCGAATAATGATTAGCGAAGTGAGGATAATGCATAAACTATGACGAAGACCATGAGATAATAATCGGTGAATTTTAGGTATATGATGTTATTTTCTAATTATTGGACAAACGAATTAATGATTATAAAATATTCTACTTTAATTGGGTCTATATTTTGTAATACTTTTATATGTTTTATATTTTGTATACAAGAAATCGAGAGATAAAGAGACGAATTTGTACCAAAAGACGCGTTTAGTAATGACAATAAGTATAAATAAGTTTAAGTTTAAAATGAAAGATCATATTATTGTTGGAAATTCAGTAACGATTCAAAAAATCGTTCGATCAATTACAATACAGAATATAGACAATGAATAACAATTCAACAGAAATAAATACAAGCATCAACACCACCGTAACACGATCACGAACAGCAGCAGGAACGGTCCCTGCAAAACAGATAAACACATAAACAAAACGAAAGGAACCGGGATTGTGTTTGACACAATTCCCTTAAACAGATACGACGTCTGTTCCCAGGGTACAGCGGTTCAAAACTGTGTGTACAGCCGGACAAGAAACTTGCCTGAAACGAGATCGGAATGAAGCAGCAGACGGAGATCAAAAGCAGGAGCAGCACGACGTTGGAAAACAATTTTCTGTGTGTTCATTCTGCCCACAAATCGTGTACTTATACACGAAAATTAGTCACACGAAAGGCCATCCATTTACCACCATTAACTACCGTGAGTTAATCCGAAATGAATGTATGATTTATGTCTCTTAAATGATCAGGTTTGGAAAGCCAAATGCCATTTCTAGAATCATCTCAAAAAATGGTTCGAAAATTAGCAAAAACATGTCGTCCACGGACACACGTTTCGGAGCTGCATTTGTGTCCGCAGGTCGCGCGGGCACGAGTTCAGAATTTCGGCTTGGCAACCCATTTTTCGCACCCCCCACCTGCGCGAGGGTATGAGCTAGAGTAAAACATGACACAAGTGATATCTAGAGCTTTGAGGTTTATCCTTATAAACCAATTCACCTTTTGTTCCCATACCAATGTAGTGGGATAGCTCACATCACATTTTCCAAACTTGAACAAAAATTCTTTTGAGATAAACATCTCATTCACACACACTTTCCAACAATCCCCCACATGAATGAAGGTTGATCTCAGAAGTAACTTAATCCCGATCGAATTTCACCAGTTGAATCTTGCATACGATAGGTAGGTGTTACCCTTTGAACCTTCGCTCATGAAACACACTTAGTCTACTGGCTCTGAGTAGGCGGTGATGCCTTTGAACTCGTCTGCCGTTTGTGTAGGCGACAATGTGCTTCACACAAGACTCTCCTTGACAACATCAAGTCCTCATAGTTATGTTCGTTATGGTCATGAACATTAGCCTGGTTCTGCGAGAGCTCTTAGGTATTGTTCCCCCTCTCAATACCCTTCGAAGCGACCTCACTTCTCTCTCACATAGGTGATTCACCACGTGTGGCTGCCTCAGCTGAATCATTAAAAGCCATAGGCTTAACCTCGTACTTATCACTTTTAGGAATGGACTAGGAGATGCATCGATTCCAATTATACATCCCCTTCTTAAAGTGCGTGGAGTTGTCAATTCTTCCCCCCCACAGTGACCTCACTAGTTCATACAATTAGGTTGTCCTATTGAACTCAGGTCTTGGGATCTCCAGTCAACAGAGTTAGGTTTTCCTTCATATGAACTTAATCTTTCAAGGGCTTCAGTCCCATTCCCATGGACGACTTCTGAACTACCTCTCTACTTAGGCCTTTTGTCAGCGGATCCGCAATATTATCCTTTGACTTCACATAGTCAACAGTGATAATTCCAGTAGAGATTAGTTGTCGTATCGTATTATGTCTACGTCTTATATGTATGTTCTTACCATTATACATTGTGCTATGAGCTCTGCCAATTGCCGATTGATGTGTTGCAAAACACATCGGTTTTCCTTTATGTTTTCGAGTCATTTTGAGGGTCTTTTGAGTCAATTTCCATAGTTTTTTAGTTGTTTTTGTTTATTAGTGTCTTAATGTGTGTTTCGGAGTTAAATTGCAGTTTTGGTACAAGTCCCGAGAGAAACGAGCATTGGATAAGAATTGAAGACCAAAAAGGAAGAAAATGCTGAGTTTGAAGCACTAGGCGTATCGCCTAGTGCCCATGAAGATGCAAGCGATATGCTTGCTGTGAGAAAGTCAAAGGCGGTGTTTTAAACATTGACTCGACTATTTTGTCACTTAGTGGGTCCAGACGTATCGCCTACTGATCAGGAGACCTCCAAGCGATACGCTTGGAGGCTAATATTCCGGGAAACCCTAATTTTTCACTTATAAATACAATGTGGGGTTTCCAATCGAATTACATTCACCTTGCCGTATCTCAGAGCCACTGAAGACGATTTTCGGAGCAGAAGAGCGAGATTGAAGCCATTGGAGCACTAGGGTTTGAGTTTGTGGTTTGCTTTCCATTTTTAGTAACTTTCCATTTTTAGCAAGTTTAGTAAATTAGTTAATTTTAGTTAAATTAATTAGTTAATCAATTCTCCAAAACAAAACCAATTTTCATCAATTAATCAGTAACTTATTTTTCTTAGTTAATTTTGTCTTTTAGTGTATCTAGGGTTCGACCCCGGTCTGCCGATAGCTATTCTACATCCGATAGGTTCACTTGCCTGTTGAGTCGGTCTAGTTTGAGGTTAATTGGGTTTTAATTTAGTGTGTCTAGGTCTAGGATAAATTAGTTTATTTTTATAGATCGATTTTTTCACATCACCGATTGGCTATCACAATGTATACATATGGCCGTTGCCGGCTTAGGCCATCTTGGTATACCCTCCATGAATTGACGTAGCCATTCTCCCTCTTCACCAGCTTTATCTAAAGCGATGAACTCTGCTTCCATCGTGGATCTAGCAATAACCATTTGTTTAGACGATTTCCACGATATGGCTGCACCTCCAAGTGTGAATACATATCCACTCGTTGCTCTGGAATCCTTCGTACCCGATATCCAGTTTGCATCACAATGTCCTTCAATCACTGCAGGATATCTGTTGTAGTGCAGCGCGTAATCCCTTGTGTACCTTAGGTACCTAAGTAACCTAGTCACACATCTCCAATGAGTTGAACTTGGATTACTCGTGTACCTACTTAACTTGCTTACAGCATATGCTAAGTCTGGTCTGGTACAACTCATCAAATACATCAAACTGCCAATAATTCTTGAATACTCTAATTGGTTAACAGGTTGTCCTCTGTTCTTAGCTAGATGTTGACTTGTGTCAATGGGAGTTCTAGCTACATTAGAGTCATTTGCATTAAACTTTTCAAGAATTTTATCCACATAGTGGGTTTGTCCTAAAGCAAGTCCACTTTGGGTTCCTGAGACGAGTCCATCCTGAAACGAAACCCACAGGAGAACAGTTAGAAATATTCGTACACAAAGTTTACACCAATCTGTTTAAGTTTGTTGGAAATTCAGTAACGATTCAAACAATAATTCGATCAATTACAATACAGAATATAGATAATGAATAACAATTCAACAGAAATAAATACAAGTATCAACACCACCGTAACACGATCACGAACAGCAGCAGGAGCGGTCCCTGCAAAACAGATAAACACAGAAACAAAACGAAAGGAACCGGGCTTGTGTTTGACATAATTCCCTTAAACAGATTCGACGTTTGTTCCAGGGAACACCTGTTCAAAACTGTGTGTACAGTCGGACAAGAAACTTGCCTGAAACGAGATCGGAATGAAGCAGCAGACGGAGATCAAAAGCAGGAGCAGCACGACGTTGGAAAACGATTTTCTGTGTGTTCTTTCTGCCCACAAATCGTGTACTTATACACGAAAATTGGTCACACGAAAGGCCATCCATTTACCACCATTAACTACCGTGAGTTAATCCGAAATGAATGTATGATTTATGTCTCTTAAATGATCAGGTTTGGAAAGCCAAAGGTCATTTCTAGAATCATCTCAAAAAATGGTTCGAAAATTAGCAAAAACATGTCGTCCACGGACACACGTTTCGGAGCTGCATTCGTGTCCGCAGGTCGCGCGGGCACGAGTTCAGAATTTCGGCTTGACAACCCATTTTTCGCACCCCCCACCTGCGCGAGGGTATGAGCTAGAGTAAAACATGACACAAGTGATATCTAGAGCTTTGAGGTTTATCCTTATAAAGCAACTCACCTTTTGTTCCCATACCAATGTGGGATAGCTCACATCACATTTTCCAAACTTGAACAAAAATTCTTTTGAGATAAACATCTCATTCACACACACACTTTCCAACAATCCCCCACATGAATGGAGGTTGATCTCAGAAGTAACTTAATCCTGATCGAATTTCAACAGTTGAATCTTGCATACGATAGGTAGGTGTTACCCTTTGAACCTTCGCTCATGAAACACACTTAGTCTACTGGCTCTAAGTAGGCGGTGATGCCTTTGAACTCGTCTGCCGTTTGTGTACGCGACAATGTGCTTCACACAAGACTCTCCTTGACAACATCAAGTCCTCATAGTTATGTTCGTTATGGTCATGAACATTAGCCTGGTTCTGCGAGAGCTCTTAGGTATTGTTCCCCCTCTCAATACCCTTCGAAGCGACCCCACTTCTCTCTCACATAGGTGATTCACCACGTGTGGCTGCCTCAGCTGAATCATTAAAATCCATAGGCTTAACCTCGTACTTGTCACTTTTAGGAATGGACTAGGAGATGCATCGATTCCAATTATACATCCCCTTCTTAAAGTGCGTGGAGTTGTCAATTCTTCCCCCCCCCCCCCCCCACAGTGACCTCACTAGTTCATACAATTAGGTTGTCCTATTGAACTCAGGTCTTGGGATCTCCAGTCAACAGAGTTAGGTTTTCCTTCATATGAACTTAATCTTTCAAGGGCTTCAGTCCCATTCCCATGGACGACTTCTGAACTACCTCTCTACTTAGGCCTTTTGTCAGCGGATCCGCAATATTATCCTTTGACTTCACATAGTCAACAGTGATAATTCCAGTAGAGATTAGTTGTCGTATACGTCTTATATGTATGTTCTTACCATTATACATTGTGCTATGAGCTCTGCCAATTGCCGATTGATGTGTTGCAAAACACATCGGTTTTCCTTTATGTTTTCGAGTCATTTTGAGGGTCTTTTGAGTCAATTTCCATAGTTTTTTAGTTGTTTTTGTTTATTAGTGTCTTAATGTGTGTTTCGGAGTTAAATTGCAGTTTTGGTACAAGTCCCGAGAGAAACGAGCATTGGATAAGAATTGAAGACCAAAAAGGAAGAAAATGCTGAGTTTGAAGCACTAGGCCTATCGCCTAGTGCCCATGAAGATGCAAGCGATACGCTTGCTGTGAGAAAGTCAAAGGCGGTGTTTTAAACATTGACTCGACTATTTTGTCACTTAGTGGGTCCAGACGTATCGCCTACTGATCAGGAGACCTCCAAGCGATACGCTTGGAGGCTAATATTCCGGGAAACCCTAATTTTTCACTTATAAATACAATGCGGGGTTTCCAGTCGAATTACATTCACCTTGCCGTATCTCAGAGCCACTGAAGACGATTTTCGGAGCAGAAGAGCGAGATTGAAGCCATTGGAGCCCTAGGATTGAAGAATTCGATTCCCAATCGCTGCCCCGGGTTCTTAATCTTTCGATTTAACTCTTGTTTTCATTAGACCAGATTGTGTTCATGATCATTACTACTGTTTTTAAGATGAACTCAGTTATGTTTACTGTTATTGGCTAAATCTTTTGTACCATCTAGACCAATGGATGAATAGTTAGTGCTTTTCGACTTTTTCTTGATTGTGACAATATTCGATGTGTTGATATTCTATTGCAATTCCTATAACCTGCTGTGATTATTGCGTATGCATATTGTGATTAGGGTTTTGATTGCTGATTGATGTTTGTGTTACCTTCGAATGTCTTTCGGGTTGGGTAATACATCTAAAGGTGGTAGCTTTAGGGTTTCCATCTAGAGAATAGTTTAGGAGACGTCCCGAACTAGAACATTGGTCTATAATTGATACTTTGATTGCTTTATTCTGCCTTGGTTAGAACTTAAAAGGGGATAACCTTGTCAAATTAGTTGGGTTGGTTAATTGTCTAGATTAGGATTGTCTCAAAAGGAAGTCCCCTAGATTAGTTAGCTAATTTGCTAGTTGTGATCTTCATAGTGGTTAGAGGTAGCTCCTATTGCCTTAAGGTGCCCTAGATTAGTTTCGCGGGTGGTTAGGGTAATTGAATTGGGAAATACTCAAAAAGTGAACCAATTAGTTGAGCGGTCGAATTATCGGTTAGGATGTACTCAAAAAGTGAACTAACAAATCAGTGAGCGTTTTCCAACCGTTAGGATCCTTATCAGTTACGTCCGGAGAGGATTTCGGGGGCTCATAGGTTTCTTATAGGTTGTATCTTTAGAACCTGATTGATCGGAATCGTCATAGTCAAGAGAAGTCGTTAGCATTAGCTAGGATTCTAGGTCTAGGTGGTTTTTCTCGTCATATCTGGTTTTCGTCTTTAGGGTTTGAGTTTGTGGTTTGCTTTCCATTTTTAGTAACTTTCCATTTTTAGCAAGTTTAGTAAATTAGTTAATTTTAGTTAATTTAATTAGTTAATCAATTCTCCAAAACAAAACCAATTTTCATCAATTAATCAGTAACTTATTTTTCTTAGTTAATTTTGTCTTTTAGTGTCTCTAGGGTTCGACCCCGGTCTGCCGATAGCTATTCTACATCTGATAGGTCACTTGCCTGTTGAGTCGGTCTAGTTTGAGGTTAATTGGGTTTTAATTTAGTGTGTTTAGGTCTAGGATAAATTAGTTTATTTTTATAGATCGAGTTTTGCACATCACCGATTGGCTATCACAATGTATACATATGGCCGTTGCCGGCATAGGCCATCTTGGTATACCCTCCATGAATTGACGTAGCCATTCTCCCTCTTCACCAGCTTTATCTAAAGCGATGAATTCTGCTTCCATCGTGGATCTAGCAATAACCATTTGTTTAGACGATTTCCACGATATGGCTGCACCTCCAAGTGTGAATACATATCCACTCGTTGCTCTGGAATCCTTCGTACCCGATATCCAGTTTGCATCACAGTGTCCTTCAATCACTGCAGGATATCTGTTGTAGTGCAGCGCGTAATCCCTTGTGTGCCTTAGGTACCTAAGTAACCTAGTCACACATCTCCAATGAGTTGAACTTGGATTACTCGTGTACCTACTTAGCTTGCTTACAGCATATGCTAAGTCTGGTCTGGTACAACTCATTAAATACATCAAACTGCCAATAATTCTTGAATACTCTAATTGGTTAACAGGTTGTCCTCTGTTCTTAGCTAGATGTTGACTTATGTCAATGGGAGTTCTAGCTACATTAGAGTCATTTGCATTAAACTTTTCAAGAGTTTATCCACATAGTGGGTTTGTCCTAAAGCAAGTCCACTTTGGGTTCCTGAGACGAGTCCATCCTGAAACGAAACCCACAGGAGAACAGTTAGAAATATTCGTACACAAAGTTTACACCAATCTGTTTAAGTTTGTTGGAAATTCAGTAACGATTCAAACAATAATTCGATCAATTACAATACAGAATATAGATACTGAATAACAATTCAACAGAAATAAATACAAGTATCAACACCACCGTAACACGATCACGAACAGCAGCAGGAGCGGTCCCTGCAAAACAGATAAACACAGAAACAAAACGAAAGGAACCGGGCTTGTGTTTGACATAATTCCCTTAAACAGATTCGACGTTTGTTCCAGGGTACACCTGTTCAAAACTGTGTGTACAGTCGGACAAGAAACTTGCCTGAAACGAGATCGGAATGAAGCAGCAGACGGAGATCAAAAGCAGGAGCAGCACGACGTTGGAAAACGATTTTCTGTGTGTTCTTTCTGCCCACAAATCGTGTACTTATACACGAAAATTAGTCACACGAAAGGCCATCCATTTACCACCATTAACTACCGTGAGTTAATCCGAAATGAATGTATGATTTATGTCTCTTAAATGATCAGGTTTGGAAAGCCAAAGGTCATTTCTAGAATCATCTCAAAAAATGGTTCGAAAATTAGCAAAAACATGTCGTCCACGGACACACGTTTCGGAGCTGCATTCGTGTCCGCAGGTCGCGCGGGCACGAGTTCAGAATTTCGGCTTGACAACCCATTTTTCGCACCCCCCACCTGCGCGAGGGTATGAGCTAGAGTAAAACATGACACAAGTGATATCTAGAGCTTTGAGGTTTATCCTTATAAAGCAACTCACCTTTTGTTCCCATACCAATGTGGGATAGCTCACATCACATTTTCCAAACTTGAACAAAAATTCTTTTGAGATAAACATCTCATTCACACACACACTTTCCAACAATCCCCCACATGAATGGAGGTTGATCTCAGAAGTAACTTAATCCTGATAAAATTTCAACAGTTGAATCTTGCATACGATAGGTAGGTGTTACCCTTTGAACCTTCGCTCATGAAACACATTTAGTCTACTGGCTCTGAGTAGGCGGTGATGCCTTTGAACTCGTCTGCCGTTTGTGTAGGCGACAATGTGCTTCACACAAGACTCTCCTTGACAACATCAAGTCCTCATAGTTATGTTCGTTATGGTCATGAACATTAGCCTGGTTCTGCGAGAGCTCTTAGGTATTGTTCCCCCTCTCAATACCCTTCGAAGCGACCCCACTTCTCTCTCACATAGGTGATTCACCACGTGTGGCTGCCTCAGCTGAATCATTAAAAGCCATAGGCTTAACCTCGTACTTGTCACTTTTAGGAATGGACTAGGAGATGCATCGATTCCAATTATACATCCCCTTCTTAAAGTGCGTGGAGTTGTCAATTCTTCCCCCCCCCCCCCCACAGTGACCTCACTAGTTCATACAATTAGGTTGTCCTATTGAACTCAGATCTTGGGATCTCCAGTCAACAGAGTTAGGTTTTCCTTCATATGAACTTAATCTTTCAAGGGCTTCAGTCCCATTCCCATGGACAACTTCTGAACTACCTCTCTACTTAGGCCTTTTGTCAGCGGATCCGCAATATTATCCTTTGACTTCACATAGTGAACAGTGATAATTCCAGTAGAGATTAGTTGTCGTATCGTATTATGTCTACGTCTTATATGTATGTTCTTACCATTATATATTGTGCTATGAGCTCTGCCAATTGCCGATTGGCTATCACAATGTATACATATGGCCGTTGCCGGCTTAGGCCATCTTGGTATACCCTCCATGAATTGACGTAGCCATTCTCCCTCTTCACCAGCTTTATCTAAAGCGATGAATTCTGCTTCCATCGTGGATCTAGCAATAACCGTTTGTTTAGACGATTTCCACGATATGGTTGCACCTCCAAGTGTGAATACATATCCACTCGTTGCTCTGGAATCCTTCGTACCCGATATCCAGTTTGCATCACAGTGTCCTTCAATCACTGCAGGATATCTGTTGTAGTGCAGCGCGTAATCCCTTGTGTACCTTAGGTACCTAAGTAACCTAGTCACACATCTCCAATGAGTTGAACTTGGATTACTCGTGTACCTACTTAGCTTGCTTACAGCATATGCTAAGTCTGGTCTGGTACAACTCATCAAATACATCAAACTGCCAATAGTTGATGAATACTCTAATTGGTTAACAGGTTGTCCTCTGTTCTTAGCTAGATGTTGACTTGTGTCAATGGGAGTTCTAGCTACATTAGAGTCATTTGCATTAAACTTTTCAAGAATTTTATCCACATAGTGGGTTTTCCTAAAGCAAGTCCACTTTGGGTTCCTGAGACGAGTCCATTCTGAAACGAAACCCACAGGAGAACAGTTAGAAATATTCGTACACAGAGTGTACACCAATCTGTTTAAGTTTGTTGGAAATTCAGTAACGATTCAAACAATCGTTCGATCAATTACAATACAGAATATAGAAATAACAATTCAACAGCAATAAATACAAGCATCAACACCACCGTAACACGATCACGAACAGCAGCAGGAGCGGTCCCTGCAAAACAGATAAACACAGAAACAAAACGAAAGGAACCGGGCTTGTGTTTGACATAATTCCCTTAAACAGATTCGACGTTTGTTCCAGGGTACACCTGTTCAAAACTGTGTGTACAGCCGGACAAGAAACTTGCCTGAAACGAGATCGGAATGAAGCAGCAGACGGAGATCAAAAGCAGGAGCAGCACGACGTTGGAAAACGATTTTCTGTGTGTTCTTTCTGCCCACAAATCGTGTACTTATACACGAAAATTAGTCACACGAAAGGCCATCCATTTACCACCATTAACTACCGTGAGTTAATCCGAAATGAATGTATGATTTATGTCTCTTAAATGATCAGGTTTGGAAAGCCAAAGGCCATTTCTAGAATCATCTCAAAAAATGGTTCGAAAATTAGCAAAAACATGTCGTCCACGGACACACGTTTCGGAGCTGCATTTGTGTCCGCAGGTCGCGCGGGCACGAGTTCAGAATTTCGGCTTGGCAACCCATTTTTCGCACCCCCCACCTGCGCGAGGGTATGAGCTAGAGTAAAACATGACACAAGTGATATCTAGAGCTTTGAGGTTTATCCTTATAAACCAATTCACCTTTTGTTCCCATACCAATGTGGGATAGCTCACATCACATTTTCCAAACTTGAACAAAAATTCTTTTGAGATAAACATCTCATTCACACACACTTTCCAACAATCCCCCACATGAATGAAGGTTGATCTCAGAAGTAACTTAATCCCGATCGAATTTCAACAGTTGAATCTTGCATACGATAGGTAGGTGTTACCCTTTGAACCTTCGCTCATGAAACACACTTAGTCTACTGGCTCTGAGTAGGCGGTGATGCCTTTGAACTCGTCTGCCGTTTGTGTAGGCGACAATATGCTTCACACAAGACTCTCCTTGACAACATCAAGTCCTCATAGTTATGTTCGTTATGGTCATGAACATTAGTCTGGTTCTGCGAGAACTCTTAGGTATTGTTCCCCTTCTCAATACCCTTCGAAGCGACCCCACTTCTCTCTGACATAGGTGATTCACCACGTGTGGCTGCCTCAGCTGAATCATTAAAAGCCATAGGCTTAACCTCGTACTTGTCACTTTTAGGAATGGACTAGGAGATGCATCGATTCCAATTATACATCCCCTTCTTAAAGTGCGTGGAGTTGTCAATTCTTCCCCCCCCCCCCCCCAGTGACCTCACTAGTTCATACAATTAGGTTGTCCTATTGAACTCAGATCTTGGGATCTCCAGTCAACAGAGCTAGGTTTTCCTTCATATGAACTTAATCTTTCAAGGGCTTCAGTCCCATTCCCATGGACGACTTCTGAACTACCTCTCTACTTAGGCCTTTTGTCAGCGGATCCGCAATATTATCCTTTAACTTCACATAGTCAACAGTGATAATTCCAGTAGAGATTAGTTGTCGTATCGTATTATGTCTACGTCTTATATGTATGTTCTTACCATTATACATTGTGCTATGAGCTCTGCCAATTGCCGATTGGCTATCACAATGTATACATATGGCCGTTTCCGGCTTAGGCCATCTTGGTATACCCTTCATGAATTGACGTAGTCATTCCCCTCTTCACCAGCTTTATCTAAAGCGATGAATTCTGTTTCCATCGTGGATCTAGCAATAACCGTTTGTTTAGACGATTTCCACGATATGGCTGCACCTCCAAGTGTGAATACATATCCACTCGTTGCTCTGGAATCCTTCGTACCCGATATCCAGTTTGCATCACAGTGTCCTTCAATCACTGCAGGATATCTGTTGTAGTGCAGCGCGTAATCCCTTGTGTACCTTAGGTACCTAAGTAACCTAGTCACACATCTCCAATGAGTTGAACTTGGATTACTCGTGTACCTACTTAGCTTGCTTACAGCATATGCTAAGTCTGGTCTGGTACAACTCATCAAATACATCAAACTGCCAATAATTCTTGAATACTCTAATTGGTTAACAGGTTGTCCTCTGTTCTTAGCTAGATGTTGACTTGTGTCAATGGGAGTTCTAGCTACATTAGAGTCATTTGCATTAAACTTTTCAAGAATTTTATCCACATAGTGGGTTTGTCCTAAAGCAAGTCCACTTTGGGTTCCTGAGACGAGTCCATCCTGAAACGAAACCCACAGGAGAACAGTTAGAAATATTCGTACACAGAGTGTACACCAATCTGTTTAAGTTTATTGGAAATTCAGTAACGATTCAAACAATCGTTCGATCAATTACAATACAGAATATAGAAATAACAATTCAACAGAAATAAATACAAGCATCAACACCACCGTAACACGATCACGAAGAGCAGGAGGAGCGGTCCCTGCAAAACAGATAAACACAGAAACAAAACGAAAGGAACCGGGCTTGTGTTTGACACAATTCCCTTAAACAGATTCGACGTCTGTTCCCAGGGTACACCGGTTCAAAACTGTGTGTACAGCCGGACAAGAAACTTGCCTGAAACAAGATCGGAATGAAGCAGCAGACGGAGATCAAAAGCAGGAGCAGCACGACGTTGGAAAACGATTTTCTGTGTGTTCTTTCTGCCCACAAATCGTGTACTTATACACGAAAATTAGTCACACGAAAGGTCATTCATTTATCACCATTAACTAGTGTGAGTTAATTCGGAATGAATGTATGATTTATGTCTCTTAAATGACCAGGTTTGGAAAGCCAAAGGCCATTTCTAGAATCATCTCAAAAAATGGTTCGAAAATTAGCAAAAACATGTCGTCCACAGACACACGTTTCGGAGCTGCATTCATGTCCGCAGGTCGCGCGGGCACGAGTTCAAAATTTCGGCTTGAAAACCCATTTTTCGCGCAA